>CM021107.1:133700722-133758621 GCA_007115665.2 Sequoiadendron giganteum
ACACTTTGTGATCCATCATCAGGATGGTAGAGAGCAAGAGGAGAAAAAATGCTTGATTGCAGACTAACACTGGATAAAAAGAGAGAAGGGAAAGGGAGGGGAAGGGGACACAACGTTCGAGAAACCAAAAAGAAAAAAGGAAACCAATAACCATAAAATAAGACATAACAATGAGTAAACCAATAAATGCATAAAAAGCCTAAAAAAGAACCTAAACTATATATATATATATATATATATATATATATATATATATATATATATATATATATATATGCCACTTAAAAGCGCAAGAATAAAAACAGAAAATTATTTCTAGAACTACAGAGAAAAATAAAAGCACAAAACAACAAGGGTTAGAATAAAAATAGAATGAGAAACCAAGAGTAAAAAGTTAAAGGAGAAAAGAAGACAAAAAACCAATAAAAAGGTCAAACAAAAAAAAAAAAGTCAAGAATTTTTTTTTAAAAAGAAAAGAAATAAAATAAGAGACTAAGAAGAACCGAGAAAGCAATAAATCAGATAAAACCACCAAGGGCTTAACAAGAAGGAAGAGAATGAAATAAGAAGAAGGAAAACCCTAAGAGAATAAAGAAAAACCATATATAAAAGGAATAGATAAAAACTAATCAACAATACTATAAATAAATAAATATTAAAAAACAAGAGAAATAGTAAAGACTAAAAAAATAGATAAAATAAAAATAAGAAAAGATAGAAGAGAGATTGAACCAAAACACAAAACTAAAAGGGGGGAAGGAAAAAATAGAGAACAAAGATAGGATAAAAATGAGAAACCAAGAGAGATTTTAAAAACACATAATAGAATGAAAATTACATATAAGCAAAGACAAATGAGTAGGAAAATAAATCTAAAGAACTTAGAATGCACCAATATAAAAGATCAATAAATTAAAATGAAAGGACAAATGGAAGAAGGAAAACGAAATATAAACAATGAGAAACGGAAAAGAAATAATAAATAATAAAATAAATAAATGAAAAGATAAAGTGAATAATAAAGAATCATAAAAATAAAAAATAAATGAAAAGATATAAGCGAACTAAAGGAAGAAAGTAAAAAATGATACTAGAAAATAAAAGAAACAAGGAAAGCAAGAAAAGACAAGCCTCAAAGAAAGCACCAAAAAGGGAAAGACAAACAAAGAAAAAGAGAACAAAGAGAGAAGGAAAGAGAACGCCATGCCACCAAAGAGGCAAGAGGACAATAAGGAAGGACCTTGAATAGGCAAGACAAAGGGAAGAGAGAGGAAGAGAAGAGGGGGAAAGAGAGAGACCAAACAAAATGACACAATGTTGAAGGGAAAGCCAGGGAGCTAGGAGAAAAGACCAAGCTAGGCATGAGCCTGGTTCTAAATGTTAGAAAGCAAGGGTTGCCAAGCAACACTAAGGAAATAACCCTCATCACGATTAACGTTGGAAAGGTGGTTATTAATATGGATGGCTTCTTTCAACTTAAATTTGAATAAATTTTCCTCTTTGCATAAGACTTGTGTGTTTTCTAAGCAGATGTGGTGCTTAGTAGACTAGGAGTGGTCTACAAGAGAAGAATTGAAAACATAGCCATGTTTGATTTCAGCACTATGCTCTTTAATTCTTGTGAAAAGAATGACTTGTTTCACCAATATAAGGGATACCACAAGAATATACCACCTTATAAACCCCAAACTTATGCAAAATGTCTCTCACATCCTTGAGAGAGGGGAGACAATGTTTGATGGTGGTAAAAGGTTTGAAGGAACAATGGAGCCCTTTCTTTAGAATAATATTTGCAATATTTTGGGAGATGCCTTTGATATAGGGAAGAGAAGCGTTTGGGAGGAACTCAAGCTTAGAGGTAACTGAGTGAGAGAAGAAAATTGACTTGGCATGATTCAAGGCTTGAGAGATTGGCTTTCTTTTGTACCCATTTAGGATGAAGACTTTACAAAGATAAGACAACTCTTGGTTTAAGTATTCTTCATCACAGATATGGTACACTCTCAAGGAAAGGGTTTTAAGTACCCCACTTTTTTGGCAAGGGTGGTGATGAGAGGAAGAATGGAGATATAGGTCAATATGGATAGCCTTGCGAAAAACCTGACGAAAAATTGTAATCATTGTATTTGCATATAATGATATGTTCTTATTAGATTGTATATATATTTTCAAATAATTCAATATATTCTTATCAGTTTGTGTGTATATACACACAATCTGATAAGAATATATCATTGTCTACAAATAGTAATCATTGTATTTGCATGTAATGATATATTCTTATTAATTATCACTACCAAAATTTAACAAAACTATAGATTAATTATCACATTAATTATATATATATATACATACATGCACACACACACATATATATACCTATATATGTACATACATATATGTATAACAATAATTATGCACTCCTTTGAGTTTGAATTTTCTCCCGCTCCTCTTAGTTTGAATTTTTTGTGTGCACGGTGGACTCTATTTTGGGGGTATCCAATGGTCCCCCTTTGCCCCCTCCTGACCCATGCTCCCCTCCTTTTGGCCCGTGTCTGACAGGTACCCCCCTTGTGGGATCAGTGCTTTCACATTCAGGCTTTTCGAAGTCCTTGGCATCTCCAGGCGTATCTTCTGTGCCGGCGATGAAGATCCCACCAGCTTTTGGTTGGAAGGATGTGCTTTCTAATGGGAAACAAGTCTCTTCCTTGTTTCCGTCTTCTCTTGAGATGGTTTCATCCTCAGGTATTGTGTTTGACATTCTTGATTCGATCAGTGACAGGATCCTCTCCTCCATGGAGAATGTTGTAGTGGGAATATTTATCTCTTACCGTCCAATGGTGGATATGGTTCGAAAATGGGTTGCGGTGAAGTGGCACCTTAAGGGTAGTGTGGAGATTCGCGTGATGGTTGGTGGTCTTTTCCTATTTAGATTCACTACTGTGGAGGACTTGGTGGTGACTCTGTTGTCGGGTCCGTGGGTTTTTGGAAAGCAGAGTGTGGCTTTGTGCAAATGGAAACCTAGTTTTGACCCTGCTACTGATCTAAATAAGTCGGCTCCTATTTGGGTTAGATTGTCGGGTTTTCCTTTGGAGTTTTAGGACGAAGCCATCTTCAAAGCTATTGGGGACTCGCTGGGAAAATTTGTTACCATGGATGCTATCACAAAATCGAAATCAAAGTTAGTCTTTGTGAGATTTTGTGTCAATATTTGTGTTGATAAAATTCTTCCAAATTCAATTAAGTTGTTTTCTAAGTTGGGTAGCTGGTCTCAACCTGTGTGTTACGAAAACGTGGTGGTATACTGTCAAAAGTGTGCTAAAGCAGGGCATCTTATTTCTGACTGCAAATCCACTGTCAATCAGGAGTTTAAGGACAATGTGATAAATCCTACCACTTTATTTGAGAGTATTCTGAGACCGCCGTGTGACGATGGGGTAGTTCCCCCAAGTGTTCACCATTCACCTATGAATCCTCCTCACCCACCCTCCCCTATTGGTCCTCCTAATTTTTTTTACCATGGTGACGCTTTGGAGTTGGCTGCTAAACCCCTGTCCTTGTCCCGGGACCCTGACTCTTCGACTATTGATCCCATGCTTGTGGGGGCCCTTGGTGGGTTTTTTGTTCCTAGCACTTCGGCTAGTGACCCTTTGGTTTTGGCTGTCGCTTCAAGGACCCGTGGGGCTTTGATTGAGGATGGTGAAATCTGGAAGGAAGAGAGCTCTGGTATGATTGAAGAGTCTACTAAAAGTTTGGGGAGTTTAAAGCTTGAGAAAGCTAAGGATGAAGGGATATGGACTATGCCCAAGAAGAAAGGAAGGAAGAATAAGGAAGATGTAGGAGGTGAATCTAATCCAGGGAGAGCTTCATAGAGATACACTAGAACGAGAGAAACAACAAATGAGATTGCTCTGGGAAAGCAGAGGACATTGGATGTGTCCTAAAAAAAAGGTCAGAAATGAGGATTATGTCATGGAACATTCATGGGCTTAATAGTTCACACAAACAACGTGCCCTGCAGAACTATATAGTGGAACATAAGATTGGCATTTGCCTTCTTCAAGAAACCAAAATATTGATGATGAATTTTGATAAAATTGCTAACTTTTTCTAGCCTAATTCTTCCTATGTCTATAGTGATGCCGAGGGAGCTTCGGGGGGTTTGGTTGTGCTTTGGAACCCTTCTTGTCTGCAGGGTTTTGAAATATTTCACTGTAAAAATAGTGTTGGGGTTTCGTTCTCTTATCTTGGCGAAGCTTGGTCTATAATTAATATATATGCTCCTAATCAAAGGAACTTGAGGAGTATTTTGTGGGATAACATGGTGGCTAAGATTAATCTGAATAAGGGAGTTCAATGGATTGTTGCTAGAGATTTTAACTCTCCCCTATTTCCATTTGAAAAAAGTGGTGGCCTTCTGGATTACACTGACAGCATGTCAGATCTGGCTAATTTTTTAAATTCTTCGGGTTTAGTTGATATTGAGCTCTTGGGCCAGAATTTCATTTGGTCTAATAGACGGGCTAGTGGAGACCTGATTTAGGTTCGGCTTGACCACTTCCTTTGCTCTCCTCATTGGACTAATGTCTTAGATGCTAACCTTATAACCTTGCCCAGGACGATCTCTAAACATAACCCTCTTCTGCTGACCACTAATATCTGTCTTGTTGTGGGCCCCTATCCTTTTCGCTTTGAAATAATGTGGAATGCTCATCCTAAGTTCAAAAAGAAAATTGTTGAATGGTGGAATATTCCTGTCCAAGGATCCCCTATGTTTAGGATCTGGTTTAAACTTAAACATATTAAATTGATGGTTAAAGGATGGAAAAAAAATATGTTTGGGGATGTGTTTCAAAGGAAAAAACTGCTTGAATGAAAGTTGAGGACCTTACAGAAAAATTTGGATGAGGGTGATGACATTCAGTAGACTCACATCCAGGAATAGGAAGCTAGAATGGAATGGGAACGAGTCCTAAAAAATGAGGTCTTCTGGAAACAAAAACAAGGGTCCAATGGCTGAAGGAAGGAGATAGGAATACCTCCTTTTTTCATGTTTTTACCATCAAGCACAGAAAAAGGAACCAAATTTCTAAATTGACAAATTCCACTGGGGAGGTGGTTTCAAATAAAGCTCAAATTGGGAGTTGTGCGGTGAACTACTTCAAGGAGGCTTTTTCAGCTCTGGCTAAAGTGTCCAACTGGCTTTGGATTGTACAATTCTTCAACATCTCCCTGCCTCCATCTCTCAAGAAGATAACTTGGGAATCCTTAGGACTGTTTCCATGGAAGAAGTTTGCTTGGCTACTTTTAGCATGGGGACTTTCAAAGCCCCGGGGCCTGATGGTTTTCCTCCTACTTTTTTTCAGATATTATGGGATACTGTGGGCGGGGACCTTGTTCTTGTAGCCAAGGACTTCTTCAAATCTGGTAGGATCCTTAAACAATTGAATCACACTTTAATTTCTCTTATCCCCAAGATTAGTGAGCCTCTTTCTATGATTGACTTCTGACGTATTAGTCTTTGTAACACCTTTTATAAGATCCTTATTAACCGCATCAAACCTCTCCTAGAAAAAATCATTAGTCACACTCAAAAGGGGTTTGTCCCAGGGTGACATATTCTTGATGCCACTTTGACAACCCATGAACTGCTCCACTCTATGGATAGATGTAAAAATGCGGGGATGACTCTCAAACTTGACATTTCCAAAGCTTATGATAAAGTATTGTGGGACTTCATCCCGAAGGTCTTGGCCAAGTATGGATTTAATAGTTCGATCATCAAACTCATTATGGAATGTGTTAGTACTGTCAAGTTCTCGGTTATGATTAATGGATCCCCTTGTGGTTTCTTCTCTATTGGTAGAGGGCTCAAACAAGGAGACCCTCTGTCTCCCTATCTTTTCATTATGATTGTTGATGTGCTCAATAGGAATTTCAAGGGTTTGTTGTTAGAGGGCTCCATTTCGGGTGTTAGAGCGGCTTCCTCTCTAAATCTGATTATTGTGCAACAATTAATGGATGACACCTTTCTATTTAAGAAGGCCTCTGTGGTGGAAGCCATGACATGGAAATCTTATCTTAACAACTATGCCTCTTGCTTTGGTCAATGCATCAATTACAATAAAAGCAAGATTTATTTTTTCAATTGCATGCCTAATTTGAGAAATAGGGTGACTACGGTTCTGGGATGTGTTGGTGATTCTCTCCCATCGGTGTACCTTGGGCTTCCCCTCATGGTTAAGGAGGTACCCACGGAGTTCTGGAATTCAGTTCTGGAAAGGATTCAAAGGAAGTTGGTTGGATGGAAAGGCTCTTTGCTAAGCCATGCTGGAAAACTCTAACTGATCACTGCGGCTTTCCAAGGTATCCCCACTTATTTTCTATCCTTTTTTATGATGCCTAAGTTTATTGCTGATAAATTTGAAAGAATTCAAAGGAATTTCCTATGGTCTGGTACTGAGGAAAAAAAGAAACTCACTTTGGTGAAATGGGAAGGGTCTGTCAGGCTAAAAATTATGGTGGGCTTGGAATAAGGAAGATTGTTAACTCTAACAAGGCTCTGATGGCCAAGATTGGTTGGGACCAGTTAAGGAGCACTAAGGACTGGTGTAAAATTTTGAATGCCAAATATCTCCAGAACAGGCCCTTGATTGATTGTCTTTCAGAACCTCACCCCAAGGGCTCTGATGTCTGGAGGAGCATTTGTTGCATACAAGGCCTGCTAAAGAATGGGATTAAATGGAAAATGGAAAATGGGATTAAAATCAGGTTCTGGGAATATACTTGGCTTATTAACTCCTCTCTGGTTTCCTCTGGCTTTGGGGCGATGATGGGAGTGGCTCAGAGATTCTTTGGCATACATATCAGTGACTATGTTTTTGGACCTCCCGGAGCTAGGATTTGGAAGGATCTTACCCTTTGTTTCCCCCATTCTCTTGACCTTTTTTGTCTTGCTCGATCCCTTCAGGTGATTCTCTCCAGCATCAAGTTTCCTTCCTATGACAGAGAGGATGAGTTTTTTGGACTTTAGGTAAACAGGGGGATCTCTCTGCACGGTCAGCTTACAGTCTGCTGACTAACGAAACTTCTGCTGTGGAACCTTGGAAGAAGGTTTGGAATCATCACATGATCCCTAAAATTAATTTTTTCTGGTGGACGACCTGTGATAATAGGATTCTAACCCAGGACAATCTGAGGACTCAGGGTTTTTGTTTTCCCAATAGATGTTTCCTTTGCAAGAAAGGGGAGGAAACTGTCAGTCACCTTTTATTACATTGCCTGTTTGCTGCTGAAATTTGGTGGCTAGATTTTGAGAAACTTGATGTCCCTTGGGTTATGAGTAAGGAACTTTTTTCGTTTATTCTGGGTTGGTATGGCCCATTTTTTCACCCTCTTCCTGGCAAAATTTGGAAGCAGGTCCCCCCTATTTTAGGTTGGTGTTTATGGAAGGAGAGGAATAACAGGGTTTTCAGGAATATTGAGAGGAGTCCCAAGGAGGTATTTGGCATTGGAGTTAGGCTCATTGAGGAGAATATCTCTCTCTCTTTAATGGGAAACTCCCAGAGAGGGGGCCGATGGATTATGAAATAAAAATGGCTAAGGAATGACACCAATATTTAAAGGCTAACTCCTTTGATAATTCAAAACTTTTAGCTAGAAAAAATACTAAATGGGAGCCTTTGGATAGAGGATGGTTTAAACTTAATTTTGATGGGGCTGCTAAGGGCAACCCAAGTAGGGCAAGCATTGGTGGAGTTATCAGAGATTTGATGGGGCTCTGGTGGTGGGATTTGCTGGAGGTATTGGGTTTCAGTCGACTTTAGTGGCGGAGGCTTGTGCGCTGTTAATGGACATCAAAATTATTGTGGGGATTGCTTATCTCCACATTGAGGGAGAATCCAAGTCGGTTACGGATGTTGTGAACAAAGATAGATTAATGGATTGAAATACAAAGGACATTTTGTTGGATGTCAGCTTCTTTTTATCCAAATTAAGTGATAAAAAGGTGACCCATATCTTCAGAGAAGGCAACTAGGTGGCGGATGCCTTGGCTAATCTTGGCTCAGGCTGGGATTCGGCTAAATGTTGGAGGAAAAAGGAAGGGATTTTTCCAAATATTCAAGCATTAATCGCACGGGAACAAGGCTACCATGGCTTGCAATGATTTTTAATCTTTGGATGGCGGGAGCTGAATGGGGGACCCACTGGATTTTTTTGGGAATCTGGTGGATGAGCATAAACTTTGAAATGATGTACAAGTGGAGGTTTCCTGGAAAAGATCTACATGTGTGGGGCATGGGAAGGAGGATCTATGTGTCTATCCTTTGGACATGGTGGATGGGGTCGGGTTCTAAGGTTATAGTGAGATGGCAGGGATGGGAATTAAATGATGGTTACAAGTTTAAATGTGGCAGCTTGATGATGGATAGGTGTAAGGACGCGACTTCATATCTGTGGAGCCATACTGTGCGATCTATTCCCTTGGGGATTTTTTGATTTCTTGTTTTATCTCCTCCTTGCATCTGGGGGAGTGAATGTATTTATAATGATTTGGCTATTCATGTTGGGAGATGGCCTCCTTCTAGGGGCTTCGGGCCAATTATTTTAGCGCGAGACTCTTTTGGCTCGAATTGGATACTTGCTAATTTTAGTTATCCGGCCTTTCCGCTTGGGTTTTTGTGCATCCCCTACATGTCCACCAATTCTTGCCTTCTTGCCTGTAATCATAAATTCATTAAATTTTGTGTCAAATCGCCCTGTGGTGATTTTCCCTTCCGTGCGTGCGACCTGTACGTGGGTTTAATTATCATTCGTTGTATTCCTTGCCTTAACTATCTCATTGTGATTATTATTTGTGGCTGCTGCAATTGGCATTTTTTGCATTTTGAGTTTTCTATGCAGGTTGGAAGTATGGGTGGTCAGCGGGTTAGGACTGAACCTGACAATTGCGAGGATTTTCAGAACAACCCTTTGGTTTGGCACATTTGTGTGGAGGGTGGCATTGCTCTACTTATGGAGTGCTTGGTCGGCCATGATCCTATCCTATCGGGTCAGTTTTCCAATTCGTGGAAGGATAGACGGGTCTCCATTGGTGGTATATCGTTTGAAATCAGCGAAGAAGTTATTGCGCAGGCTACGGGTTTGTTGTGTTATGGGAAAAAGTATCCCAAACATACCAAAAAACCAGACCATGAAAGCTTAAAAGCCTTTTTCAGAGGTGAGGAGGCTCCGATGCGGAATCAGGCGGGGTTTGAGAGGGATGCACTCCCGAAGCCCTGGGACCAGGTGTGTATGGTGCTGATGAAGTATGTTACTTTGGAAGGTAGATTTAAAACCTATTTCTTTTACCATTTCCCTTTGTTAAATCACATTAGACATAAGATGCTGCTCAGTTTCCCATTTTTTCTTTTAATGGACCTTGAAAGCTCTGTCGACAAGTGCAAAGAGTCAGCCAACCACAACCCCTGTGATATCCTGCCCCTCCCGCTCCATCTGGGGCTTATCCTGAGACTGTATCACTTTCATCTTGCCCTATGTCTGCCCAAAGCCATCACGGCGGTCTGCATTGAGAACATTGAGCCCCTTTCAACTGTGCATATTTCCCCAGCCGAGTCTAAGAGCCCTCCTCGGAAGCTCGATAAGGGCAATGTGGGGAATCTTAAAGCCAAAATCACCAACAAAAAACTTAAGGGTGGGCTAGGTAAGGCCCATGCCAGTGCGGCGAAAGGACTCTGTGAGCTAAAAGCCACTCAGGCTGATTCGCCTACAAGGCAACCTCGACTAAAAAAGGTAAGGATAAATGCATGTTGGCCTCGACTGCTAAGGATGGTAAGGGAAAGAATGTAGTCAAGAAAGACTCTAGAGGGGATACAGTTGTGGGGAACACGGAGATGACTGGAAGGGAAAATGCCAGGAGGAGATCCAGGAAGCTTTCCAAGAACAACAAGAAGAGGCTAATTATTGAAGACTCCGAGGAGGAGTAGTCTAACAGCAAAGGTTACTAGGAAGAAGAATCTGAAGATGAGGAGGAAGAAATTGTGGAGAGGCCCCAATTTACTCCTATGGATAGCAAGCTTCCGATTGATTGCTCTGCCTCTCACTCTCCTCATCCCCTAGTGGATGAGCCTAATGAGGTTCAAGGGACTATGGATGTTGGGGTGGATTCATGTGATGTGGTTAAAAGAATGGATACTCTTGACAAAAGATTTTAGGGGTTAACCCGCTTCACCATGAAGTTGGGTCACTTTGTCACAAGCACCCTGTCTAATGCTATAAAGGAGGAGCTAGAGGGGAACAATAGCCAGGAAAACAAAGAATGGGTGGGAGATGAGGCAGTGGACCTCCTGATTAAAAATTGGGACAATGTCAGTTAGCTGCTCCCTGTGCCTATCTGTCGGTTGTTGCTCTGCGGTTGTTGTGCTGCCTTTGGGTTGTTTTTGTGTTTTGTTTTCTTTATGTTTACTATTTAGTCTTGTTCCTTTTTGGCCCTAGTGGCTCATTGTGATGGGTACAACATCCTATAAATGCTGCTTAACTTATCAAAAACAATAATTATGTATGTATATATACATATATATATATACGTATATATATGTATATACATACATATATATATAATTAATCTAATATTAACTAATCTCATAATTATTCTATACTATTACTCAATTCATCTATTTTTCAGCTATATATATAAAAACACATATTTTTCAGTATTATTAGGTCATTGCCATAGTAAAGTCAAAGAATTTACCTGTCATTAACGCTTGATGTCTTTTGTTGATTGTGGATAAGTCCTCGCATGCCTACCATTAAGAGTCCAATGTAGTTAAATATATTCATCCAATCAAATAAGCATTTGTAAGAATAAAATATTTATGAACATAATATAACAAAAAATATAAACATATCATAAAGAATTCAGAGAAAATGTCCCTATATAGTTTAATGTGTTAACAACCACAACTTCATTGGTATGTTGATAATTGACATACTTGGTTCACCTCTTGACACTCTTGCTTGCCTACAAAATAATTGTAATAAACAGGGGTAGTACTCGCACTCGTAACATTCCCACATCAAAACATCTTTACAATATTGCATGCACAACAATAAGAGTTTTGAATGGAGCATTATATGCAGTTCAAAAGATTTAATAAGGATAATGTTGTTATTATCTTTGATGTATGATGTATGCCTTGTGATAAAAATTTAACTGTGATATGATTAAATAATGGATAATGCTAATTTGAACATTTGACTAAAAACTGAATAATTTGTATGCCTCAAAACAATGTAAACACTGAGTCCATAAATATAAAATAGTATATTGAATAATGAAACAGACAACATAAATATAAAACAGTATACTGATAAATAAAAAAATGAATTTAGTTATTCTAGGTGTATCGACCTGAATAAGCTCCCTTTTAAGATGAATGTGCATAGGTTGCCTTAGTAAGCTCTGAATTTTGCAAAGGATATTCAGGGAATGACCCTGGAAATTCCCTCTTATAAAATCATTCGAATGTGCAAATTGAATCTTCACGAGAAAAGATATATCATTTCATTTTGGAGTGGCCATTTATGCATGAGTTCTACTGTGGATTTTAGGAAATCAATTTTATATTTGGTTTAGTTAACAAAATAGGTGGCTTGCATAAATTCAGTCATATATATGAATTATAATATGTTTTTTGTTTTATTATATGTACCTAGTTGAATTTTGTAGAGGATATCCAGTGAAAGCATAGGAGAATTTGTAATGAAAATGACGTTGTATATTCCCTCTTATAAAATCATTCTAATGTGTATATTGAATGCATTGAATTTTGGTGATTGATTTTCAATTTTGAATTTTCCTGCGAAACAATCGGTCATTTCATTCTACACTTGCCATTTATGTCTAATTTCAATGGTGCCTTGAATGAAAAAATCCTATTTCTAATTATCAGTAAACTTATTTCAACTTGTGTTTGCATGTGGGCCCACTCATTTTTACATGTGGGTCCACTAGGAGGTGGGTGCTTTAATCTCAACTCGACCACATTACCATGTTAACCACGTGCCACATATTCCTTCAACAAACCACATGTAAGGGTTTACCTAACCGCAAGTTGTTGGGCATCTTTAAGTCCTAAACTCATCATCTCCCGTGGTTTTCTTCCTCATTTTCACCTTTATTATCCTCCAGCTCACTTAATATATATAATGTATATAAGACTATACATTATAAAATCATACATATATAATGTATATTAGATTATACATATAATTTTTTTTTGATCGGTAATATAATTTTTTTTATTGATAATTGAAAAAATATTACAAAGTGTTGGCGTTTCAATTAGCACCTCTGGAGTGCTTATTGGAAATGGACAGCTATTGCAAGTGTGTTAGTACATGCTCTTCGGATTATAGAGAGGAAGATCTCTCTTTGCTGATTTTCTACTGTAAAAAAGGGGTGTACTAAGATTTCCTATCTTTTTTACTCAGCGGCAGGACACAAGGGTGCATAAACCAATGCGCCGTAGCTAAGCTTTTTCTCTGGTTTTCGCAGATCTTAACTATGACTAACTAAGCTTCTAAACTATCCTACCTCCTCAAGATAAACAGAGCATGAGGGTGTAGGAGCGAAATGGTATGGTTGGATCACTTGAATCCTCCGTCTCAATGGAATATGGCCGAGGCTCTGAACCTTCGGATATATACCAAGATAGGGCTCGATACAAGCAAACACTCGTTACGGTAAACTGGATCTGAGACTTGCCAAGGAGGAGGAACCCCTATCCGAGGTATAGGCTTGGAAGCAGCTCACTGGAAACAACAAGGAACGATGGCCTTTCTAATAGGATTCCCGAGGAGGTGATGACACCTGTCCAAAGTCTAGGCTGCAAGAAAGATCATTAAACAACATCAAACGATAATGATTGATGACAAAATATCCAAGGAGGCGACGACACCTGTCCAAGGAGGAGATTGAAACAATGCACTATTTAAAAACAAGACTTTGAATAACTCAAATAATTAGATCAATCAAGCTTGCACCATCTGATTTATTTCTTTAAGATTCTTCAAAGAATTACAAAGGTCGGGACAGCAAAGGCACGAAATCATGCACAATTGCGATCAACCAACGAACTCTCATCCAAGAGTGAACAGATATAAACAAGCGAACTCTGGCAACAGTGGCGCAGCAATTTTGCTAGCAAATAAAGGTTAAACAAATAAAGAACCTAAGGCTCTTATTTATAGAAACTCAAAGGAGTAGGCAACCCTAAAATCTCCTTGAGTTAACAAACAGTTCTTGCCAATCAGCAAGATATTATTCTATGTCTAAAAGTAGGTGAGCAAATAGTTAACTGGAAATCTACTTCAGTTAACTGAAACTAAACAAAAGTCAAACTGGAAGTCTACCTCAGTTGACTCACAGCTAACTAAAAGTGAACTTATGTTACAAATGTGTCTCCAAATAGACATCCACCTTTTGAGGAGATCTGAGATCCACAAATTGTGGGAGTCAAATAGACATCCTAGATTAGTGGAATCTGACATGCATGATCTGTGGAGATCTAGAGTCAACTTGGAAAGGGGCATCAAGTTGACTTCAGTCATATTTATTGCTACTTTGAAGGGTAGGACGTCCTTCTTGAGGTGTTTAACACCTCATCACCATTGGTCAACGGTGCTTTTGTTCATTTGTTGACTTCTTCATACGGAGATCATTACGTGCCTGTCAATTGTTAGCTTATCACTTGTCAGCAACTTGATGTATGTATCTCCTTCATTTTGCTTCCCTTAGGAGGGTTACTCCTTTTCTTTTTTTCTTTTTTTTTGTCTATGTTTCCACTTTGACGTGGAAGGTAGTGTAGTATTAACGGATGGCGGCTCTGTGTTGGGAATGACTACCTTCCGCGTTCTTTCGCAGCCTTGATGTTTTCCTTGATCTTTCTCAATGGAAGAGTGTTGTATGATGAAACCGCGAAGCTTGATGATGAAACCACGAAGTTTGACCACAATCATTCCAACCGTGAGAAATGCACATGAACTTGCTGCATGTGTAAAATTCCAACGGTTACAATCCTCTAAACTGGCCTTGGAAGGCAATTAGATATACGAGGTGAAACCATTATGGAACCTGTGGACTTGTTTCTATGCTTGTCAATCTGGCTAGATTGACCTCTGGGTGTGCCCGACATAGATTGGTGCCAGCCGTTTTCAGAAAATCATGGAGTAAGACCATTTTGGTCTTGTATTCGTCTTGGGAGAACTGCGTTCTGAAAACCTTGAAGATTGACTGTGCACACAAAGCTGTTTGGACAACTTTTTCTGGAACTGCTAAAAATAGCCTTGCTGGGGGTAATTTTTACGAAATATTCTGAGACATGGGTTTTGTTGAGAATAATTCTCTAAAGAAACCCAGATCGTCAGAAATTCGGAAAAAGGAGTTTTTCTTTGACATGCAAGAGCCCTTTGGTGGCAGAGGCAGCGAGGCACCAGAAAATGATTTTTCTCAGAAAAATCCAACACATGGGTTTTGTTCGTGCTTCAGAGCTGAACAAACCCAGTTTGTCTGTTTTTCAATATTATGACTTTTTTGAACAAACCCGGAAACCCTAAAAAATAGGGGCAGCAGGGCTACTTTTTCTGGAAAAATCCAACATGTGGGTTTTGTTGAAAAAGCTATGCTGATCATACCCAGTTGGCCAGATCTGTGATTATTTGTCGTTTCCTGTGACATGCAAAGAAATATAGACAGAAATAGAGGAAGTAGACAGAAGATGGATTGGAAGTTATAAACTGCCACTTTGCAAGAATTATGCCTTTTGATGCAAACTCTGATAAATAGTCCCTCTGTGCAGCAGATCTTCAAAAATATGAAGAACGGTGAAAACCCCTCTGTCAAATCTTCAAAAATGTTGGAGAAGAAAAATATTCGTTCTTGAGCTCCTCAACCTGCAAAGAAATAATGAATAATGGATGCCTAGATACTTTGATATGTCAATTTGGAGTTGCAAGCATCAATTGGGCATCCAACTCATGATTGAGCTTGATTTGGAGTTCAAAAAGGTGATTTCCACTGATTGTGGAGTTTTTGGCCTCTTTTTGCCTCCAAAATTTGTTAACTCAAGTCAACATTTGCTTTTGACTTTCTTAGGCTTCTTTTTTGGATTTTTGATCATTTTTGCAAGCTGAAGTGCCTCTATTTGATCTTCGATCCTGGCTACTCAGTTGATCTTCGGCAATTGCTGACGGATCCGTTGTTGAGATGGGATCAACTTGATGAGATATGCCTGGGAGAGATTAACTCAGAAAACTGAGTTTGGACCTCCAGAATGAGGGGCGCCTTTCTTCAAGAGGGGCGTTTTTGGCTGTGCCTTAGTCAATTTTCATTGATTGTTCTTTGTTTTGGCCTTTTTAGACCCTCTGTGCTCTGATCTGACGTTCCCGTTGATGGATGAGTCGGATGACTCTACTTGATGATGCATCGGGTAGCCAACTCAATCTTGCTCAGGATGACTGACTTCTCAGTTGATGACAACAAGTTTTGGTCCTTCAAACTTAAGGGCGCCCTTGGCCAACAGGGGCGCTTTTAGCTTGTTGACTGATTTTGCTTATGCTGTGAACTGCCTGACTTTGATCTCCTCTATTAGATGACTGATTTGTCAGAAGTTTTTGCTGATGGTTTCACTGGCGAGACTGGTCATAGCTGAGAAGATCATCCTGGGAGGCAATAAAGATTCTGAGTGAATCTGGATGCCTTCAAGAAAGGGCGCCTTTCTTCAAGAGGGGCGCTTTTAGCCATGCCTTAGCCATTTTTTGGCTTATCTTTCCAGTTCTTCAATTTTGGCTTTTTCTGCTTGACCTCAGCGTGTGATTGTTTTGCGTGTCCTGTGAACCTGCTGTCAGATTGATCACGTAGCTGGGAGGAAGCTGGAAAGATATCATGTATAGAGTTGCTGCTTATGGATTCATCTGGTGCCTGTAACTGAGGGGCGCCCTTGGCTAGCAGGGGCACTTTTACCTTGAAGCTCTCTGATTTGGCATCTCGGTCGTCAATGAATCCTCCATACTTTGCTGACGGTTGGTCAATGATCCCTGAATCAGACGATCTTGCTGATTGTTTCGTTGTCGAGCCAGCATGAAAGTGAAGAGGATGACTGAGTTGAAGATGCCAATTGATTACATTTTCCCTCTGAGATCCAAGGGCTCCTTTCTTCAAGAGGGGCGCTTTTAGCCACTGTAGACTGTGTTTTGCCTTGGTAGACAAAACGTGCACCTTCCAGACTTAGCCAAATTTTGGCCTTTTTCATTTTGAGAATCTCCTCCGTTGAAACAACATCTTTTCATCCTTTTTCGCCATAGCTTCTTGGTTGAAGCTTTTGAGGTTTAGCTTTCAGCACCTGGTACTGGCCAATCTGCCATTAATGGCTGCGGAGCTCCTAACTTTGTTCCTGAAAAATAGAAATAGACCCACCAGAGTAAAACATGCATTTTGATAATTCTGATTTGATCAGTGTGATCGTGAAGGCAATTAATCCTATCAGAATTATTTTCAAACATTTTTGGGAAGGTCCTATTTTTTAGGGTTTCCATAAAAATAGGGGTGTAAAACCCTAATTTTCATTTTTTTAGAATTTTAACCATAGGTTCCTGGACAGAAACCCACAAAGATTTCATGTTTGTTTTGACCTAAAACATACTTTCGATGGCATTTTTACATTGTTTAGCTCAATTTAAGCAGAATGCCAAAATTTTCATTTTGGGTACAACACAAAGCTATAACCAAAATAGCTTCAACAACCCACCTTTTTGAACCCCATCAAATCCAATACTAACACCCAAACACCAACCCCCAATTCCAGCTTAAACCACCCCACAAAGACAAAAAAAGGTTCAACAATAGCTTGCAATCCAGCTTGAAACAAACACCTCAAAGAACCTATTAACAGATCAAGAGATTGAAGTTGTTTTTGGTCTCCCTTTGGACTGAGAACAAAGAACCATTGCAAAAGCTTTCTTTTTCACCTTCTTTGTTTTCTTCCCCATTACCGTTTGCCACTTGTCTTCCACCCTTTGGTGCAGGAGCACCCATGGGTCTAATGGACCTAGAATTATTTTTGCTATGTTTTGGTTTTTTTGTTGTGTTGGAATAAGGTCTTATGTACCATTTCAAGGCTTTGTAATAGGTCTTCTAGGTGTTTGGTTGATTTTTGGTCTTGGTGACCAACTCTTTGTATAAACAAGGACTCCATCCTCCTTTTGTAAGTCTAGTTCACCTTGGGAAATTAAGAAATAAGGACACTTTGGTGTAGATTGACACTTGTGGGGATTCATCTTGCTTATGTGTGTGGGGTTGATCTCTTAAAAGAGTAATGGATTTTATGACTCCTCATAAGGGTATTTGAGAGAAGCAATGAGTTGGAGTGTCTTTTCCATCTGTGGTTGTGTGTTTTGTTGTGCCTTCCACTCTACATCATAGTGGTATCAGAGCCTAATTGCAGGTATTTGTTGAAAGGAGGACATCATGCCTCCAAAAGTAGGACCGATGGTTGCCAAGGAATGGAAGGTCTTGAGAGAAGAGATAGAGGCCTTGAAAGCAATGAACAAAAGGAGAGGAGTGGTCATGGAGGAAGGGAGCTCCTCTAAAGAAGAGCTAGAGGGTGAAGAAGGTGAAGAGAACCCTCAGGGGGAAGAGATACCCCCTCATGAGAGAAGAATCCTTAAAGCATTGCAAGCATCTAGAGGAGAATCCTCTGAAGTGAAGATGGATCTCCCGGTGTATAGTGGAAAAATGGATGTGGAAGAAGTGTTAGAGTGGGTAGAGGCATTGAATAATTATTTTGAATATAAAGAAATGGCAGAGAGTAAGAAAGTAAAGTTTTCCAAAACAAAGTTGAAGGGATCCGCCTTGACATGGTGGAATTTCATCCAAGGAGAAAGGGTGAAGATGGGTAAGTCCATGATCAAGTCATGGGATAGGATGGTGCATAGGTTGAAGGCACAATTCCTTTCTATCAATCATGAGGTGCAAGAGTTTAGAAAGAGGCATAATCCAAAACAAAAAGACATGGATGTTTCATCCTTCACTAAACAATTCTTCAAGTTGAGTATGAGATGTGATCATGTGGAGAGTGAGAATGAATGAGTGGCCAAGTATATCAATGGCCTAAGGCTAAACATACAAGATGAGATCAGTTTTTTTTTCCCCAAGACCATGGAGGATTGCATAAAAATTGCACATAAGGCTGAAGAGAAGATAAGAAGGAACAAGAGCAGAAAATAGAGAAAGAGGCAAGAATTTTAGAGGTAGAGGCAGCTTTGGGGGTAGAAATTAGTCCCAAAAACATCAAGAGGAGTATAATCCTAATGAAACAAGTGGAGACTCAAGCAATAGAGGGGGATTCAGGGGTAGGAGACCCAGTGGTAAAGGCAGATTTAATGGAGGGAGAGGTTCCAATCAGTTTTCAGGGAGATGTTACACTTGCAACCAACTTGGGCATCCGTCCTTCAAATGCCCTAAAAAGCAAGGATCAAGCTCTCATGGTGGAGAGAGGAGGAATCAATTGGTACATGAAGATGAAGAAAGTGTGACCTTACCTGCAATAAACCTCACATCAGATTTTGGAGAGACCTTGATGATTAGGAGAGCTTTGCTCAAGGCATCAATCCATGAAGAACCCCCACAAAGGAAGGCACTCTTCAGAATCAACTGCAAGGTACAAGGTAAGGTGTGTAAGATAGTAGTGGATTTAGGATCAACTGATAATCTTGCTTCAATTTTGATGGTAGAAAAATTGAATTTGAAAAGGATTTCTCACCCTAACCCATACAAAGTTTCATTCCTTAGTAAAGGACAACAAGTCTTGGTGAATGAGCAAGTATGGGTAGAATTTAACATTGGGCCATACAAGGGAAAGATCCTATGTGACATCATCCCTATGGATGTGTGCCACTTGCTTCTTGGGAGGCCTTGGCAATTTGATGGGAAGGCCAAGCATGATGGGGAGAAGAATACTTACTCCATTGTGAAGGATGGGGTGACTTACAACCTCACACCTCTCATAGAAGAAGACAAAGAAAAGCATGAAGGGTCTAGTGTTTTGATGGTGGGTGAGAAGGAATTCATGAAGACCTTTAAAGAAGGAGGATGAAGAGGATTCTTCCTAATTATGAATCCAAAGAGTGAACCAGATCTTCCCACAAAGAAGGAGAAAGATGCAGCTAGAGAGGTCCAAGAGTTGTTGGAAAGATACAGGGACATAACGGTAAATGAACTACCTAGTTTCCTACCTCCCATTAGGGATATAAGCCACCATATTGATTTGATTCCAGGGGCTACATTTCCCAATAAGGCTACATATAATATGACACCGACTTAAAATGAGGAGATTGCAAGACAAGTGCAAGATTTGTTGGATAAGGGGCTAGTGAGAAAGAGTTTGAGCCCATGTTTTTTTCCTACTGTCCTAGAACCAAGGATGGGAATTGGATGCTTTGCACTAATTCAAGAGCCATTAATAGGATCACAATCAGATATAGGTTCCCAATGCCAAGAATCGAGGACCTTATGGATTGTCTAGCAAGGGGATCCTATTTTTCCAAGATTGATTTGAAAAGCGGTTATCATTAGATAAGGATCAAAGAGGGTGATGAATGGAAGACAACTTTTAAGACTAACGAGGGCCTCTATGAATGGTTGGTGACACCTTTTGGGTTGTCAAATGCCCTTAGCACCTTTATGCACCTTATGAATGAGGTATTGAGCCCTTTCATTGGAAAGTTTATTGTGGTTTATCTAGATGATATTCTTGTGTTTAGCAGGTCTAAAGAAGAACATTTAAAGCACCTTGACATGGTATTGAAGAGCTTACAAGAGGAGAAGTTTCTAATCAACATGGAAAAGTGTGAATTTATGAAAGGAGAACTAGTGTACCTTGGATTTGTCATTTCCAAGGGATGTTTGAAGATGGATCCTTCAAAGGTGGATGCTATTATTACTTGGCCAACACCAAAATCCATGGGAGATGTGAGAAGATTTCATGGAATTGCAATCTTTTATAGAAAGTTCATCAAGAACTTTATTCAAATTTTTGCACTCATCTTGGACACCATCAAAGGAGGTAACAAGTGTAAGTTTTCTTGGATGATTGAAGTTGATAAAGGGTTTGGATATCTGTAAAAGATAGTAGCACAACAACCTATACTTGTGCTCGCTGATTTTGATAAGGTTTTTACAATCGAATGTGATGCTAGTAACCAAGCAATAGGGGTTGTCTTAAGCTAAGAAGGCAGACTAGTTGCATTTTTTAGTGAGAGGCTGAATGAAGAAAAGAGGAAGTATTCTTCCTATGATTTGGAATTGTATGCTATGGTCCAAGCCCTCAAAAAGGAGAGACACTACTTGTTACCTAAATAATTTTTTTTTTATACTGATAATCATGCTTTGAGTTTCTTGAATGCACAGGATAAACTCAATCATAGGAACACGAAGTGGATGGAGTCTTTACAAGCCTATACATTCACAATAAAGCATAAGAAGGGCCAAGCAAACAAGGTGGAAGATTCTCTTAGTAGAAGGGAACTTTTGGTGCAAGAGATTCAACTCCAAAGCATGGGGGTTGATGCATTGAAAGACATGTATCATGAAGATGCATATTTTAAGGAGGTATACAACATTTGTGATCAACATTTGAATAATTTTCATGGTGAATACCCTGATTTTATGTTGCAGAATGGTTTTCTCTTTAAAGGAAGCCAATTGTGTGTTCATAAATTCTCAATGAGGGAGAATATTCTAAAGGAGAAACACAGTGGGAGTCTTGGAGGTCATTTTGGCCTTGATAAGACCTTGGAACAAGTAAGGAGGTACTACTATTGGCCAAGGCTGCAAGTGGATGTGAGAAATTTTGTGGAAGGATGCACAATCTGCCAAAGAGCAAAGGTAACTTCATCAAATGTAGAGCTCTATCAATCACTACCCATTCCCAATAGGCCTTGGGAGAGTGTAAGTATGGATTTTTTATTGGGGCTGCCTAGGACCCAAAGAGGTTTTGATAGTGTTTTTGTGGTGGTTGATAGGTTTAGTAAGATGGCTTATTTTCTTCCTTTTAAATGCACCAATGATGCATCTAGTATAGTAGGTCTCTTCTTTAAGGAGGTTGTTAGAATACAAGTATTACCTCTAAGCATTGTTTCTGACAAGGATTCTAAGTTCATAGGTCACCTTTGAAGGAACTTGTGGAAGAAAATTGGCACAAATATATCCTTTAGCTCTGCATACCATCCACAAACGGATGGAAAAACTGAAGTGGTGAATAGATCATTGGGAAATCTCTTGAGATGTCTTACCAAGGAACATGGACAAGCTTGGGATCTAATTTTACCTCAGGCTGAATTTTCATACAACGACTTCATGAATAGGAGCATTGGTAGGAGCCCTTTTGAAGTGGTATATGGAATGCACCCTAGAGGGGTCTATGAATTGAGAGATCTACAAGGAGTTGATAGGAGAAGTGCTCAAGGAGAGGACTTTGCTGTTACAATCGGGGATATCCATCAACAAGTGAAGGAAACTCTACAAAATAATGTTGAGAAGTACAAATAAAGAGAAGATTTGAAGAAGAGGGATGTTCAATACAAGGTTGGAGATTTGGTGATGGCTCACTTGAAGAAGGAGAGACTTCCAAAGGGAAAGTATACTAAATTCATGATGAAGAAGATAGGACCTTATAAGGTGGTCCACAAATTTGGCCAAAATCCTTATGAAATAGAGCTACCTTCTAGGGTGGCAATCTCTCCTATCTTTAATGTTTCTTACTTGTATCCTTTCAAAGCTTTTGTGCATGCAGGGGATGCAGCAGGTCCAACACCAATGGAAGATGAGGATTGGGTTAAGGAATTACACCCAAGCCAACCTGTGACTCTTGAATGCATCCTAGACACCAAGGAGACAAAGAGAACTAGAAGGAAGCTCTATAAGGAGTACTTGGTTAAGTGGAAAGGTCTACCTAAAGAGGATTCCACTTGGATCTCTGAAACTAATATTAAACAACATGGAACTACTATAGAAGACCTGATCTCAAAGAGGACTTGAGATCTTTTTCTTGCTTGGGAGTATGGTGCAAGAGCACCCATGGGTCTAATGGACCTAGAATGATTTTTCTATGTTTTAGTTTTGTTTTTGTGTTGGAATAAGGGCATATGGACCATTTAAAGGCTTTGTAATAAGTCTTCTAGGTGTTCAATTGATTTTTAGTCTTGGTGACCAACTCTTTGTATAAGCAAGGACTCCATCCTCCTTTTGTAAGTCTAGTTCACCTTGGAAAATTAAGAAATAAGAATGTTTTGGTGTAGCTTGACACTTGAGGGGATTCACCTTGCTTAATTGAGTGGGCTTGGATTCCTTTCATATAATTTGGAGGCCTCTTTGTAGGTGAGTTGAGGAAAGTTGGTCAAATTGCCTTAATTAGGCATTTATGTGTTTAAATGAAGTCTAATTGTGTTTCCAATGACCAAATGATTCAAATTGAAGTTGGAGGATGTTGGAGGTAGTTATAAGACTTAAAATATGCCTCTATCAGTAGAGTCAGGGTTGTTGAACAAGTTGGGAAAGATTTTTTAATAAAAAATTTGTTGTTTTATGTGTTTTTCATTAAGAAATTGTTGATCCCGTATGTTGTACGAATTGTACATGTTGTTCCACACTCCAAGCCTATAATGGTTGGATAGATAATTGAATAAAATTTCTTTTGGAATTGGAGTGGTGATTTTTCATTGAGAATTGAGTGAGATATCTCCATTTTACTCTCGGGTGGTCTAAAAACCCTTAAAATCATGGTTTTGAGAGAAAAATGTGGATTTCTTTCATTCCCACATTGTAAAGTGGAAAAATCCTTGTGGGATGGAAGATATGAGGCTGTAATACTATGTCCTTAAGGTATTGGAGAATTTTAGGCTCATTGGAGGAAGTGGTGCAATGTTTTTGGCTTGATATCTCTATGTGGCAAGCGTAATTGATAAGCAAAAAAAAGGGAGTTTTAGCTTGAATCTAAGAATCTGTTTAAGAGATAGTTAGGAATGATGGTAGCAGGTGTGGAAAAACTCTAGGATTTTTATTTTTGGATTTGGGGTGAAGGGGAGAGCCTAGATAGTCAAGACCTAGGTGTAGGTTTGTGATTTAGGTCTCTTTGAGCAATGGTAGAATGACTTATTGTGGTTTGTGCCTTGATAGTCATGGGAAAAGGTTTTGAGACTTGATAGAGGTTCATTTGGGGTGTTTGAATCCAAGGGTTTGGTGTCATAATAGTCATCCTTTTGTATTTTAAATTGATTGTCCTACCAGGTGAAGGTTACTAGCCTTTTGAGAAAAAAGGGGTCTAAATCAACATAGTGTTGGGTGTTTGTTGAAACCTAAGTGCTAGAGGGTTGTAAATCCTTGTTTTGCTCTAATTGGACATGATTAAAAAAATTTAAAACCTGGTGAGTGGTCTGATTTTTGAACCCTAGGTGTGTGGGGTTGATCTCTTAAAAGAGTAATGGAGTTTATGATGCCTCATAAGAGTATTTGAGAGAAGCATTGAGTTGGAGTGTCTTTGCCATCTGTGATTGTGTGTTTTACTATCCCTACCACTCTGCATCACCCTTGTTTCCTCCTTCTTCCAGTCCAAAGACAAGTCACAGGGGGATCCTCCAGGATCCCACCCCACGATTACTTGTTTCCTACTCCTGCTCATCAGCCTTCCATTCTCTAGCCTCTACCTCCTGCAACATCACAACACCTTTCTTTTCTCTACACTTTGGTGTTGTAGCACCGAATTTGAAAGTCAATGCCTTTTCACTTCCACAAAAAATAGCTTTTCCACTGGTGTTTGTCATAATCCCCTCATGTGTTTGGGTCATCTTGTCTTGATGAAGCTCCTCCCTTCTATCCTCCTATAATAAAGTCTTCCCATCCTACTTTGGCTCCTCTCTTGCCCGACGTTCCTCTTCCTCTCTAGCCCGATTCTCCTCCTTAGTGTCTTTAGGCTTAGGGCTCACATGCTTTTCCTCCTGTTTCTCCACAGTGCAGTGCTAAGTAGAGGCATCTTTCCACCAAGAAGCATATTTCTTAGCTCTGTGTTTGGCACATTCAGCTGCCAAATGACCCGTCTGATGATAGATTCTACACCTAAAGGGTATCTCTTCATAGTCTAGGGGCTGCACCCAACAACCCTTCGAATACTTCAACTGAATCTCCTCTCGGGGCACCTTGGACACATTCATTTCTACCAAAATTCAGGCATAATTCGAATGAAAAAGATTTGAGGACCCCTCATCCACCATTAAGAAGTTTCCTAAAGCATTCCCAATAGCTTCCAAGCAAGAATCTGTAATGCCTAAAAATTTTACACTAAAATACAATTAAGGACAAAACATAAATTTTCAAATTTTGACCACAAACAATAATATAATTCTCAAAATTGCTTCCTACACATGTACCTCATGAAAGCCTAACAAATATTAGACCAATAATTAAGGGTGAACCCACAAAAGTGGTTTACAATTCGAGTGAGGAAGGAAAACTTCCCAAAACATGACCCATTAAAAAAAAAAAAATCATTTTAGGGGGTTCAAGCGAACTTTACGTTCAAACGAACCCCAAAGAGGTTTGCTCGAACCAGGGTTTGAGTGAACTCCTTTTCATTTGGGAACCTACAATTCCCATTGTGGGAAGGGGATTCGCTTGAACCCAGGTTTGAGGGAACCAAGGTTTGAGCTCAAACCCCCCTTTTCCCACCTTCCCACCCTCCAACACAAAAAAACTCCATATTTTTGCCCTTCGAAGCTTGGGTTGAGGATGAAAATGGAGGAGACTTAACAAACTCAATTGGAAGATGGTAGTCCTCAGAATGAGATATCCAACGAATATAATTTTAATATGTTTTGGTTTTATTATGTATGTTTTTTTTTTAATTTTATAAACATAGGTTTTTTACTGAAAATCAAGCTCTCTATTCTACACATGTGGAAAAATAGAAAATTATCAAAATAAAATTTTGAAAAATATGTTCGGGCTGGGTATTGATGTCCTTGATCCATTAAAAAGAAAATTGAATTTTGATACATACAAAAAAAGTTATGTTGTATATGGTCCGCCTATGTTTGAATTGTAATTGGTTTGACTTTAAAACTTGATTAAGGAAAAAATATTCAATAAAACACTATAAAACCAAATGAGAGTGATAGATATCGTAGTTACAAATCTAAATTCAAAAAAAATAGAATTTTATCCTTCATACAAAAAAAATATATGTTGTATATGGTGAGCGTCACTCCTTAAAAATGTTGTTTTAAAAAAAAAAACTGGTTTTCAAAGGAGATGGAAAAATAAGTGCAATTTGGTTCAACAAAATTGAAAAATTATATTTAGAATCTATAGACAAAATGTCACAAATAACTAGTTTTCATCATCTTCAAGTTTCTCACTGTTTAGCCACTATAGGAGCTCAAAAGTGAAGATTTAGCTAAAAAAATTAGTTTGGTGTCCAGTTTGCCCAAATATTGTAAACCAATTTTGTGGGATCACGCTTAATAAAGACTTTGGCCATCAACTCAATTGAATTGACAATCATTGTTTAGTTTCAAATGTTGAGAGAATAGTATGGTATCAAAATATGTAGTACCTATGTCTTTCCACCCTCACCATGTTTACAAAACTAAGTGGATACAACAAATACAAATATTTTGCACCTTGACATCTGTTTTAGAAATGTTGCATTCTTGTTCTCACCTTAGTTTATTTCTATTGTATGAAGGGAGGGTATTACACTCCCCTCCCCTTAGTTTAAACTTCCTCCTGGAAGTTACCAAGGATTGGGGATGAATTGCCAAACAACCTCACACAACATCTCATTGAAACGACTATTATCACTCACTATATTAGTAACAAGTTATACTATAAATCAACCATTATATTAGAAGAATTGTCGTGTACACCATATGAATCCTGACACATATGAGAGAAAAACTTATACATATAGTATGCTGATTTAAAATCTTAATACAAGGGTTTTAATATTATCCATAAAGCTCTTAAATTAACAAACACATTAATATGACTAAAGTTACACCAGTATAAGAAAAGAATCACACTGGTACTTTTATCAGTGAACATAAATTCCTTTTTTCTTTGACAAGAATCACTCATAATATTCAAATTCTCTAAAATGTTCTTAAGAGGACACTTTACATTTTAACCACAACACTCAAACCATGTCTCATTCTGCAATAATGTTTAGCAATTAAACCCTCATTGCAATCAATTTTCTAACTACCATCCATTTAGTTATCAGTTATTAACCATGCAACCATACTCAATAACATTATTAAAGCATATATCAACACACATTAGCATTCCAAAATACACATCAAAAATTGTTTTGCACCATAAACATCACTCATGATGTTAGAAAATACTTTTGTTTCAATGGCCAATCATGTATCCCAATTATTAGCTTCACATTTTTCCCAAATATGTCCTTTTAAGAAATTTTTTTACCTTATAATCATGGCACTCATACCATGTCTCAAGGAATATTAACTTTGCATCATTAGTTACTTTCACACATAGTTCACAGGTATGCCACATCACATTTACTTGCAATTTCACAGGTACACAAAACAATAGCAAGGATGCTCTTCCCAATGGGTGTGCATGTCCTCATACAAAGGATGCTCTTCCCCATGGGTGCACCTGTCCTCATACAGTCACATAATTTACAACATAAGACTCACACAATGGATTTTACAAGGATGGATATTCTTAGATACCATAGAAAATTAGGAAGATGATCTCGAGGCCCTTCTCTAAGGACTCCTCGATACAAATAAGAACAAACATAGAATGAGGGGAAGAATGGATCAATGACCATCCCATACCAGTCCCATTTACAAACCCTTTAAAAAATAATTCCCCAGTGCATCTACTCCCCTATACGACCTGCCAGGGAACCCCTTGGGATATGGCAGTTTACAGATTTCACATTACACCACACATGCCAACAATTTGCAAATAAGGAGAAAGCCTCAAACTGAGTACCATAAGATCATAAACCAAAGTTTCATTAAAGCTCCTGTAACATCATAGATTTTCTGCAAACTAGAATAACAAGGTTAAATCTTAATCTAAACAATAATCTAAAATCTAACAACAAAGAACGAGGAAATAAACTAAACAAAACTTAAACAATTTAATGGAAAGCTCTCATCGAATAACATTCACCCCTTCGAATTATCTTGATTGTTCTTCTCCATTTTGCCTTTTCAGTATTCTTTCCCTCAGATTTTTGTGTTTGAATGCAAGTATAGCTTTTTTGAGTTTCTAAGCAAAATATCAAAGAATAGTCTCTTCTCAAAAGTGTATGATTTCGGGAAGAGGAATAATGATAATGACAGACCATTTTATAGATTTTGGGTTTTTGAACAATCGGCTCAGATTGAAAGAGAGATCGACGGATGAGATTGATGAATGCCATGTGATGTGAGTTCTATCTCAAATAGAATGTGAGTTAGAACGCGAGTTGGAACACGAGTTCAGGTAAGAGTGAAGATAGAGACTAATTTAGAACGTGAGTTAGAACACAAGTTCAGATCTTAATCTCCAAAAATAGAAGAAATAGAATTTGTATGCAAAATCCAAAGTTGGAACTCGAAGACTAATGCATTCGAATGCAAACAGGAGTTAGAACTAGTTAATCGACTAGTTTTAACAAAGAGTCTTCTCGTAGAGATAAACTGGTGTTGAATTCGGAGATAACTGGAGAACTAAAAATAGATCTCGAGTCAGAAGTTGAGTGAATGACTTAGATAACTGAATGATAGAAGAATGTGACATAAATAATTAAATATGAATTAAATGTTAATTCAATTCAACATTAAAAAATAAGAGACTTTAATTAAATAAATAAAGTAATTTATTTAATTTGACTTTTGGAAAGGATAATATAAATAATTAAATAATAAATATTTAATTATAGATAAAGGGGTTAAATGAATAATTAAATAAAGATATTTAATTATAGTTAGAAAAGTATGATAAAGGGGGGTAATTAAATAATAAATTATTTAATTGATAGATAAAGGGGGAAGAATTAATTAGTTCGCAACATAATTAAATAAATATGATTTGTTTAATTAATCAAGTTGAATAAAGGGTGATAATGAATTAATGAATTAATTAAAAAGGAGTATTTAATTAATAGAGGAAATATGTGTTAAAAAGGTTAATTAAATAATTAACATTATTTAATCATGACCATGGATAATTGAAAATTATGTCGAAAGTGGTGTACTCACAGGCCTAGACCAATTTTCGGTATCTACAGTTTGCCCCTCTTTGATACAATGTTGGTACGGCGTTGTGTCAAAGAAAATATGCCCCGATCGTGCCCTAGCATGAAATAGGTTAAGGTATGCCCCCTCGGGAAAATTGACAAATTTTTGAAAGTTTCAAAAAAATCAGGAAATATTCGTGATAAGTCAATTTGATAGTCAGAAATGCTATGGAGTTGACGGAAATGAATTTGGAGTTAATACGGATGAATACGGGTCATTGGAAGTTGAAAGGCTAAGTGACCAATAGAGAAGGGCTGAAGAAATGCCATTTCTAACCCACCTATAAATAAGAATTAGGGCTAAAATCAATTCATTTGCACCCGGAGGAGATAGAAAAAGAGGAGTTTTTGCTCTGACTAGCTAATGAAATGGCACCCATTCCATATGCTTCGCATCGCAGTTATCTGATCCGGACTTTCAGGAGGCCAATCGACGCAGGACCACCGGTATGTACCCAAAAATGAACTTGTCAAAGTTAATTTTGCACATAGTTTTAGGCATTAGAAAAACAATTAAGCAAATGCGGCGTGTCATAAATGACGCATATGCCATCGTATTCGCCGCATCTGACTGCGAAATGACACATTTGCAAAAACTCGTTAGGGCTAGATTTGGCTATTTAGGGAATGACCGCATGTGAAGCATTATGCATCGCATGTGTAGTTATGCAACACATTTGCTTTAGGGATAAATGCATGTGTGGTTGTGAACCGCATATGTAGTCGTGAGACGCATATGTTGTAGTTAGGTAGATTGAGAAAAAATGCACCGCATGTGGTTTAGTGAACCACATGTGCAGTAGTCAGAAAGGGTTTGTGGAGAATATGTGATGCATATGCAATATGCACCACATGTGAAGCTCCATGAAACACATTTGCAAAAATGCACCGCATCTATAATGTGAGCTGCATTTGACTGGTAAAATTTTTGAAATTTTTTTCTAAGTAAATCTTGAAAATTCTTGACATCATGGTTTAAATGTAGGTTGTATTAGATCCTATATATATGTGGGAATCATGTCCAGATACATATGATCTAAGAGATAGCCTGACTAGTGGAGAGATACGGCTGTTTTCTAGACTTGGTTTGCGTCATTGCCTCTCGATGCCTGTGATTCGGGCAAACAAAGGGATGCTTACGGCATTATGCAAGCGATGGCACTCTGAGACTTCATCATTCCATCTACCGACTGGGGAGGCCACTGTCACATTAGAGGATGTGTATAGGATTTTGAGACTGTCGATCAAAGGTGAGCGGGTTATGTACGATACCCAACGAGGATTGATGGAGCTTGCTAGATTTTATCAGGTAGATGACATTAGGATGCTCAGGATCGAGCACTACGAGATCAGGTAGCCAATTTTAGCTGATAGATATGATAGGATTGACTGCATTTTATGTACATTGATCGGAGGTATAGTTCTACCAGACCGACAAGGTCATGGCTTTCCTGTGGGATGGGGGGAGATGTTGGTGGGCATGTTGGAGAGTGAGACGAGGTATGCATGGGGTCCTTGTCTACTCGGGATGCTATATTTTCATCTGCACGACATTGTTTATAGAGACACACAGTCATTGAGTTGTGGGACTACTTTACTGATGGTGTGGGCTTGGGAGAGGATAGCTGTCTTTTGTCTGCCAGTTACTGTAGAGAGAACAGAGAGACATCCTTATGTGTTCCGATATACAAGACAGATCACACAAACACATGTTGGGGACATAGGTATTGGAGACATGCACTGGACATTCTAGATCAGTTTACATGGAGACCGTACATGGATTGTGAGGAGTGGCTAGATGATGAGAGACATTTACTATTCTGTAGACAGACATAGTATCTCACTGGGAGGACTATTTTGAGTGTGCATATTATAGAAAGGCATCTACTAGAGCAAGTCATGAGACAGCTTGGAGAGGTTCAGGATGAGCCTTGAGGTAGAGCAGAGTTTGCTCTGTCGTTGAGGGAGGTTCCATGGTGGGGACCCATGATTCCAGTGGCTATTGCGGAGGCAGACATACATGCATTATAGCCATTATGTTGGGGATGGACTGATGGATTAGTAGATCCAGGGACTACGGCTGCATATGATGCATGGTGGGCAGTTCATTGCCCAATTCCCTATACAGATCCTGACCAGCTAGCACCAGTCGAGAGATGAGGCACAGGGCTAAGAGGACAATGGAGAGGTGGAGGTGCTAGAGTGGGTAGAGTTGGTGGTAGAGGTGATGGAGATGATGGCAGAGGTGGAGATAGAGGTGGGAGACAAGGACGGAGAGGACGGAGAGGGGGTCAGGCAAGTGGATATGCACCTATTCAGGAGGCAGTAGCAATTGATGTACCGATGGCAGACATCAGAGGGAGAGTGGATGTACAGGCTGGGGGTGAGCATGTTGCAGCGGAGGTAGTGGGTGAGGAGCGTGTAGAGGTAGATGTTGGAGTAGAGGATGTTGCAGAGGATGTAGATATAGATGTGGCTATAGACCCTCTAGGTATTTTGGCAGGATATGGAGAGGATGATGTTGAGGATGATGTTGAGGATGATGTTGAGGAGGAGGCACCAATGGAGGAGCAGGAGAGAGAGCTCAGAGATCAGATTGTAGAGGGGAGACAGGATGAGGATGCTCCTAGAGATGGTGACAGGGAGGCTTTGGAGGAGAGACTCAGACTTATGACTGCAGAGTTTGAGGCGATGAGACTAGAGAGAGACAGTGCCTACACAGAGAGGGATAGTGCATATGCAGAGAGGGACAATGCTCGTATAGAGAGGGATAGTGCTCTTATGGAGAGAGACCAAGCTATAGCGCAGATACATGAGATAGAGCAATAGTTCATAGAGGTTAGATGCCTTTGCAGTGGGTCCTCATCTGATGGTATGGTGCGAGAGTTGGTCAGATCAGTGGAGAGAGCCACTTATTACATGGATCTTTGTGAGGCAGTTGTGCCAGCAGAGAGATGAGCTCCTAGTTTTTTAGAGGTGCGGAGTCAGAGATCACAGGGCAGGAGTTAGAGGACACAAAGCACTGAGGGGGTGGTAGGACCATCAAGGACAGGTCCATATGAGAGGCCTTCCACCTCGTAGAGAGCACCTTCAAGTCTTTTCCCACCACCTTCCCCACGTGATAGCAGGGGTAGCGGGACACGAGTACAAGGATGTATTTATGTAGACATGTGTATTTTGATCAGAGAGCCTATGAGCTCATGTTTTATTTATGGATTACATTCAGACATTGTACTGTGACACACTATTTTGAGCGATATATATATATGATTTTGGCGGATTCTATATGATATGTAGTTCTATGTTATGGATGATGCCTTATTTCTATATGATTATGTCTCCTAAATGATGTATATACATGTGTTATGAATGTTTCTATATGTTATGAGTTATGCATTTTATAATGATGTAATGGATGTCTTAACTTACTTATGATAATGGATGCAAATGTTCTATATGATTCTTACTTATATGTGATGGTGATATGTACATGCAATGTTTACATTATGTATGCTATGATGATGCAATGCCTATTATGTCATGTGTGAAATGCAATGGAACTATGTGAAACGCTTATTAAATGTATGCTAATGCAAATGATCTAATGTTTTTATGGTGTCACAGGACTTTATCTTTATGTTAAAGAAGAGAAATGTTAGGATGAAATGAATTCAGAATGTTAATAAGAAATAATTAAGTTTGACTGATGGAGAAAATGATATAATGAAAGTTTGATTGATTGAGAAAAAGACATAATCTTTGATATATTTCCAAATATGCTATACTTGCTTGTTATCATCATTGGGTGGGACATGACATAGATGGATAGTACACACTATGATATGAGATAGACCATAGTGTACAAAGTCATCCATCTGCAAAAAATAGACAGTCACAGACAAGGAGTGTCTTAACTCATACTAAGGACAGTAATTGCCCCAGTCGTTTTGTCGAGACAAACCACAAACAACAGACAAATAAAAGACAAGTCATGAGACATCATTGCTCCTCTAAATCCTTGATAGGACATCCTTGAGGAAACTAGTAACATGACTCAAAAACCAATATTAAAAAGACAGTTGACAGACAGTAGCCAAAGAAAAAGAGTCCTGAGACATCGTTGCTTCTCTAAATCCTTCAAGGGACATCCTCGAGAAAGCTAGTATCCGGACTAATTCACAAATCGATAATAAGATAAGACAAAATAAGATATAAAGTCCTAAAGCCAAATAAATGTATTCGCCAAAACTTGATCTTGTGGGATTGTTTGATGTTTTTGATGTTTGACATAGCGTAATGTGAGAGAATGACACATACTGCATAAGATGTTGAGTCTGGTTTTGACTTGGTAACTTTTGTATAAGGCATGACAAATCCTAGTTTCAGAAAGACGCGTGTCGTATAAGACGTTGGAGCCTGATGACGTTGAAGTGACAAGCCACATGAGACTGAAAATTTCATGATGTCTGTTGACAAGAAAGACATATCTTGTTTAAGACATAGGTTGATCACTTTGACAATGTGTTTAATATTGACTTGATGACAGTTTGAGATATTTTGCCTTGTTGATGCATGACTTGTTTTGATTCCTTGACTGATAAAAGTGTGTGCGTGTAGACAATGTATGACATGAAATGATACCTTAAACTATGATATGCAACTTATGTGATAGTGATTGTGAATGAACCCTATTGGACTGACCTAGTGCAGTCTCGGGAGCTCATCAATTGATTAGCCTTGCCTACATTGTATACATAGAGACCTCGTAGTTCGACATGACCAATGACTTTGAATATACAAAGCGTCATGATTTAAATGTGTGTGTGATACATAACAAACCTAGACTGACAGACCTAATGCCTCGGGGGCACATCGATTGATGGCCTTGCCTACATCCCAGTCGCAGAGGCAACGTAGTTCGACTATGTCTATGACTGACTTAACATGACTGACTTGACATGACTGACTAAACATGACTGACTTGACTTTGTTTTTGGGATTTTTTGACACATTTTTTTGATTTTTTTGGATTTTTGAAGTTTTCTAATGTTTTTGGGATTTTTCAGGACATTTTCGATGATGTGATGCTATGTACAAGGTGTTAGGGCAGAGAACAAGGATTTGCCCCCAGTCAGGAATAAGATTTGGAAGAAGGAGTGGATAATGTGACGGAATGGACATTAGATGTCAATCGTTCCAAGTAATGGATAAGACAACCATTTATTATGAGAGATGGTGAAAAATTCTAATTAGAATGATGGTAGACAGAAGAGCGAGCTTGACTACACATGGCGCCTGTTTGCCAGGTTTTCACCACGGTACTTATCCATAGTGCCACCGAAGCGGTTTTCACTATTGGACGGATTTATTTCTCTTTACTTTTCTGATTTTCTCATTTTTTTTGGTGTTACAAAGACGTCTGTTTGCCAGGTTTTCATCTAGGTAACCATTTTTTTTGTTTTTTCATTTTTTTGTATTTTTTCTAGATTAAGACACGGATTCTCAGAGACTAAGCATAGAACCTCTTTAGATGCAGACTGTTGATAGGGGACAAAAGCGGCTCTCCTTTAGGAGTAGAGAGTTGGTACGCTCCTGATCCAAAGGCTTCTGTGACTATATAGGGCCCCAACTAGTTAGGCTCAAACTTACCTGGTTTCTCTCTTTCAGCTTGGTTCTTAGGATTCTCCATTAATACTAGGTCACCAATGTCAAAGTGTCTATTGAGAACCTTCCTATTGTAACTACGACGAAGACGATTTTGATATGCTTGCAAATGATCTAATGCCTTCTATCTTTGCTCATCTAGCAATTCTAGCTCTTGTAACCTAGAGACACGGTACTCTTCATCATCAATATGACCCTTCAAGGATACCCATAGAGAAGGTATTTCAACCTCTATAGGTAAGATAGCTTCGGACCCGAATACAAGGGAAAATGGAGTGGCGCTGGTGGGAGTACAGATGCTTGTGTGATAAGCCCATAAGGCAGGATTAAGCTGTAGGTGCCAGTCACGACCAACATCATTGACAGTCTTCTTAAGGATTCTAATAATAGTCTTATTAGATGCCTCAGCTTGGCCATTACCTTGTGGGTAATATGGGGTGGAGAAATGGTGTTTGATGTGGAATTATTCACATAAATGGTGTACTTCTTGGTTCTTGAATGGGCGGCCATTGTCTGTGATTATGGATTGGGGCACACCATACTGACAAATGATATAGTTTAGGATAAACTTAGATATTTGTGTGCCGGTTATGTATGTCATGGGAATAGCTTCAATCCATTTGGTGAAGTATTCGGTGGCGGTGATGATGAATTTATGGCCATTGGATGATGGAGGGTGTATCTTACCTATGAGGTCAAGTCCCCATTGGGCGAAGGGCCATGGTGAAGTAATTGGATGAAGCTCTTGCGCTGGCGCTCTTATCAAGTCTCCATGTATTTGACATTGTCTACATTTCTTTACAAAGATGTATGAGTCTTTCTCCATTGTAGGCCAATAGTAACCTCGTCTCATAATCTTGTGGGATGGAGTGGGACCACTCAAATGAGATCCGCATATACTATTGTGTACCATTCGTAAAGTTGTTTGTGCTTCTTCAGCATCGAGACATCTCATAAGGGTGTTATCTAAGGTGCATCTATACAGGGTTTCTGCGATGATGGTGTACTTAGTTGACTTTTGGATGAAGGTTCGACGTTGGTTATTGGACAAGTCTTGAGGTAGGGTTTGGTCAGTGAGGTAATCGAATGTCTTTATACCAAGGAGATGTAGGACCAACAATGGTACACACTATCGTAGTATCGGGGACATCATAAGCAGGGACCAACAGCTGTTCAACCAGAAACTTGAACTTAGGCACATTACTCGGAATATCCAACAAGGAACCCACGGTTGCCATTGCATTTGCAACTCTATTCTGGATACGTGGTATTTGTTGAAAATTTATGTCATTGAAATACTGTTTGAAACTATCAGCCATTCGCTTGTAAGGTGCAAGCTTTTCATACTTAGTCTCGTAGTCATCATTTACCTGTCGGATTACAAGTTGAGAGTCGCCAAAAACATGTAGGCTCTTAATTTTCCATTGAAATGCCATTTTCAACCCTGTCACTAAGGCTTCGTATTCTGCTATATTGTTGGTACAAGGGAAAGCAATCCTAAATGATTTGGGAATGGTATCACCTTGAGGTGTAACAAATAAGATACCAGCTCTTGAACCATGATTTGTGTGTGACCATCAAAGTACAATTTCCATTATGTTTTAATGTCAATGTTGAAGAGAAATTCATCTGGAAAATATGCCACTAATGGCTGGTTTTCCTTTATAGGTGCATCAGCTAGTTGATCTGCAATCACCTATCCTTTTATAGCTTTCCTTTCGAAATACTGAATGTCATACTCGCTAAGTATCATAACCCATTTAGCCAATCGGCCTGTTAAAGTTTCCTTACTTAGGAGGTATTTAAGTGGATCAATCTTTGCAATTAGCATTGTTTGTCGATTGAGCATATAGTGTTGAACTTTTTGGGTAGCAAAGACTACCGCAAGACAGGCACATTCTATGTTGCTATAATTCAATTCATAGCCCACTAAGGTACGACTGATATAATATACTACTCTCTCATGACCTTGATCATTGTGTTGTGCGAGAAGAGCCCCTAATGCCGACTGAGTTGCTGAGATGTAAAGTATCAATGGTTTTCCCTCTATAGGTGGCATTAAGACTGGTGGAGTAAGCAAATAGTCCTTGATTTTCTGGAAGGCCTCTTGACATTTAAGGGTCCATACAAACAGTACTCCTTTCTTGAGTAGATGCTGAAATGGATGTATTTTATCCGCCAGTTGTACTATGAAACACCTAATGGACTGTAATCTCCCTTGTAGAGTTCTAAGTTGACCAATACTGACTGGAGGATGCATTTCTATGATAGCTCTTACCTTCTCTGGATCTACTTCAATGCCTCTTCGAGAGATGATATACCCTAATAGTTTCCCTGATTTGACTCCAAAGACACACTTCTTCGGATTTAGCCTGACATTGTAATTTTCTAGCCTCTGGAATATCTTGTCTAAGACTTTCAAATGATCTTCCCTTGTTTCTGATTTTTCTATGATATCATGTACATAATCTTCCATGAAAGTATGTACAAAGTCATGGAAAATCGTAGTCATGGCCCGTTGATAGGTAGCTCCTGCATTCTTAAGGCCAAATGGCATAACATTCCAACAGTATGTGCCCCATGGACACGTGAAAGTTGTCTTGTGTTGGTCTTCAGGTGCTATTTTAATCTAGTTATATCCAGAGAAACCATCCATGAGGGATAGCATCTTGTATTCTGTTGTAAGGTCTACTATCATGTTGATATTCGGCAAAGGGAAGTCATCTTTAGGACATGCCTTGTTGATGTCTCTAAAGTCAGTGCAAATGCGAATGCCTCCAGTTGGCTTAGTCGCTGGTACAAGACTTGATATCCAATCTGCATAGTCTATTGTCCTTATGAATCCTACATCCAAGAGTTTCTTAAGTTCTACCTTGACCAATAGAGCAATTTGCGGATGCATTTTCCTCAACTTCTACTTGACTGGCTTAATACCTTGCTATAGTGGAAAATGATGCAATATTAGGTCTGGATCTAGCCCAGGCATGTCAGCATACGACCATGCAAAGTTTATTTGTCTCTTTGTGAAGAAGTCCTTAAACTCAGGTTTTTCTGTCTCTGTTAAAGAAGCTGCAAAATATACCTTCTGAGGATTCTCTTCTGTACCTATGTTGACTTCAACAAATTATTCTACTAGCATCGGTGACCTTTCCTGTTCAACGGGGAGAATATTTAAACCTCTATCCTTGGGTGCCTCTGAGAGGTTTTCACCCTCGGATACGTCCTTTATTTTGACTTTTTCTTCGTCCAAAGGCGCCTTTCGGTTTTCACCTAGGGACTCATCATTTTTCTTTTTATTGTCTTTTTTCTTTTCATTCTCATTTTTGTGACTAGAGGTGTAAATAGACTCCCCAAAGTATGCTTTATCATCCAAGTCAATGGTAAAACCTGATTTATGATCCCCTCTTGGTATGCCTTCTAAGTCCCATGAACTTAGAAATTGCTTCGTCATTCTTGAATGTATCTATGATAGGTGTACCTTGTTTATCCCAGTTGATAAGTTTGGGATATATAAGGGGCATGCCATCATCAGAGTTTTTAAAGGTATCTGTTGAGAAGGTGAATACAAAATGGTTGACATGGTCGCATAAGTTTTGGACTAAATCCTTCTTATTCTTCTTCCTAGGGGTAGGTATACTCTGATGTGGTACTATAGTAAGGGCAGATTCGTCAGAAGATGGCTTGTCAGGTGCCCAAGATGCATGATCAAGGGTTTCCCAATAATAGTTCTCTTGCCATTCTTTTTTGGACAAGTGCTTCTTAGGACGAGGACTAGATAGTTTTGGTACAGGTTTCACGTTTAGGTCCAATTCTCCAAATAAGGCATCTATGTTCATGGTACTAGTAGATGAAAGGGACTCCCATTCACCATCGCTTGAGTAAGGGGATTCATCATAGACTGGAGGTTTGTCGTAAACTAGGGGTTTGTTGTAAACTGGGGGAAGTGGTTCATGAGATGTCTCGATGTTTGCGCAAGCACTCACTTCCTCTTGAAAAGATGACGAAGTACCAGGAAACCCAATTCTAAGCGGTTGACACCCTAGCCCTAAGTATTTCGGTCATGGGTAGATAGTGATTGGTTCCATCCTTCCATTTTGATATAACCCTAACCCACTATGCCCATCATAGCCTTCCTTTTGCATTATCTGAAATCCTTTTCCATACTAGTCCTTGGCTATTTGAATAGACGGGGAGGGGTATTCATGTTCTTCTTGATACAACCAGGAATCACCTTGATTGACAATTTCTTCACTTAACTCTCCCCATTTGGTTAACGTCATTGCAGGGGGAACATGAAATGTGACCACTGACTGTCTTCTATCTGCCATGGGTAGGCCATATGCCTTAGGTGGAATCAGTTCACTAACACAGTACGATGCCTTTATATTATATTCACCACAGCCCTTGTCTTGGATCTCAAGTTTAGGAGTGGATGATGATGGTTTGAATGAAATGGACTTAGTGAGACAGAATGGGTCAACGTATTGGGATAAAGTGGATGATGAAGCTTCTTGGTTAACTGGCACTTATCGTTGTGGAATTTCACTTAGGCTTGTACAATACTGAAAAGGATTTGGATCACCATCAATGGTGATTTTTGTGCCATTATAGGGGAACTTGAGACATTGGTGATATGTTGAAGGTACAACTTTCATTGTGTGTATCCAAGGTCTACCTAACAACAAGTTGTACGGAAGGGTGAGATCCAAGACTTGGAAGTTGGTGTTCATGATTAATGGGCCAATTCGGATAGGGAGTGTGACAACTCCTTTGGATGATCTTTCCTCATCATCATAAGCCTTGATGACTATACTATTAGAGGTATCTACACAGTCTTCCGAGAATCCTAATGCCTTAACCAATTTAAGGGTACACAGGTTCAAACCTGCTCCTCCGTCTACCAAGACTCGTCAGACTTTGTTTTCATGGACTAGGACTTCAAGATGTAAGGGGTCATTGTGATCAGACTTTTCAGTTGAGTAATCCTGTTGGGAAAATCTGGCATGATGCAAGTTGGTCAAATATCCCACCATTTCTTTGAAACGATTGACATCTAAGTCTGTAGGAACAGTTGTGTTCTGTAGAGCTTTTTCAAGGATGGCTCGATGCTCAGGTGATAAGGTCAACAATTCCAAGATAGATATTTGCGCGGGGGTTTTACTCAATTGATCAAGAAGGTTGTACTTGAACTTGGAAGCTTGCGTAGGTGGCTCAGAAGAAGGACCAGGAATAGTAATCTTAGTTCTACGTGTGTTTACATTACATTCTGGATGCTTCTTAATGGTGAAGGTATTGACATTCTCATTTGCGGATCAGAGGTGGTTTATGATCGTTCCTTTACCATAGTCATACTTGGTATTGTTATAGTTGGTCGATGGATTATTTTGGGGTCCCGAACTGGAGGCTTTTCCTTTTGTGTGGTCATGTACCGGATCCGTGAAGACCTTATGATCACTGTTCTTAGTGTTTTTCTACCCACCAACCTCTATGGTTCCATTTTCAACAAAGTCTTGTATTATGTTCTTGAGTTGATGACATTGTTGGAGGTTGTGCCCTTTGGTTCGATGATAGTCACAAAAAGAGTTATCGTCCCACCATGAAGGTTTGAACTATCCAGGATCATACTCTCTTGGTTCCAAAGGTTTGATGAGATTATGCTTAATCAATTCTTTGAAGATAGTCTTGATTGGTTGTCCTAAAGGTGTAAATTCACGTGTAGGAAATCTCCTTTGTTGTGGTCTTTGTTGTTCTGAATTTTGGACATAGTTAGCTTGTTGATCTGGACTATTCCTTGTGTCTTGATTGGGATTATAACCTCTAAGTGTGATTACTGGTCCTGTATGCACGTGTTTAGCTTCAACAATGCCATCATTTGTAACATTCTTGTTTCTAGACCAGAATTTGTTTCTATCATCTGGCGCATTTTGATGTTGGACAACTAGATTTCTGCCTGGTACCTTTATTTCTCCTTTGTCTACAAGGCCTTTCTCAAGGATGATTCCCTTTTGTACCAAGTCTGAGAATGAAGTACAACAATGTACCCTTAGATCACTTCGCAATTTGGGGTTGATGTTCTCTAGGAATATTGTGACTTTTTGTTTTTCCGGTATTTCAATTGGACATCTACTAGCTAGACTTCGCCATCTCTGGAAGAAAGTGGTGAAATTTTCGCCATCTTCTTGTGTCGTGTGGCACAAGGTTGCAATTGTTACCTCATTGTCTATGTTAAAGACGAAATGTTCAATAAACTTCTCAACTAATTCGCCCCAAGATCATATACCATATGGTAATTTAGAGAACCATTCCAGTCCTATCCCGACAAGGGTTCGTGAAAATAGTCTCATCAAGTATGTGGGGTCATACACTATGTCCATGCATGTTGTTGAGAACTCTCTAATGTGTTCTAAAGGATTCTTTCTCCCATTATACTTTGGCAAAATTGGTATAATGTATCCATGGGGGAAAGGTGTCATGTAAAGCGCTTTGTCAAAGGGACATGGACATAGGTCTTGCACTGAGATAGTTCATTTTCCAGACATAGACATGTTGTCCATCTACTGTTGAAGAGTTTGCATCTTGTTTTGAAGGACATCGACTTGCGTCAAGGACATGGTTTTTGTGATATTGGGATCAATGTAGGTATTTTGATATGCCATGTTCTGTGATGGGTTGTGATTAGGCGAGGGAATATATCCTGTCAAAATATTCTGATTCGGTATAGGGATATTCCCTGTCTGAATGGTTTGAGTAGGTATAGGAATGCTTCCTATCTGAATTGTCTTATTTGGAATAAGAATGCTTCTTGTCTGAATGATTTGGTTTGGTATAGGTATATTTTTGCCAACTTTGGTTCTCTTACCAGTTGTGTTGGTGCCAAAGGGGTTGGAGGAAGTTGCCCTCACAGTGAATTGTAAACCTTGTGTTATGTTGAAAGGGGTCGTGTTTACAATTGACGATGTTTGAGTTGGTATACCTATTGGTATCGCTACAGTTATCTGGGGAATAGAGACTGTTGACGTTGCAGTTTGAGATGGTTGAGTTGACTGTGTTTGCAAAGCACGAATATCAAATCCTATGGGTAGTTTGGCACCTTCTGCTAGCAATTTTGCTAGATAGCGTTGGGGATCATTTGCCAAACATTCATCTATGAAGGATGCAAATTTAGGATCTTGTATTGTTGCGTCTATGTCTTCTATGTAAATCTGACCATGTGTGTCTCTAGTGACATGTTTTTCTAGCAAAGGCTTGTGTGGTCGTTTACTTCCTGACGGTTGGTTTCTGAACAGATTAATGAATTCATTGGAGTCTGTTATTGCTCTGTGTTTCTTTTTGGACCTTGTTTCAACCATGAAAAAGTTGCTCAAAATGGGTAATGCAGACTATGCCTAAAAATTGATATGACCTATGTCTATGTTTTTGGATTTTTTTGACGATAAATGATGTTGCTAAGATGGTTTCTAAAAAGACATACACTTAGATGATGTATGATAGGATGGAAAAAATGCAAAATGCGAGTAGACTATGATGATAAATGAGTCTAAGACGGTATAACCTACCACCTATGGAATAAATGCATGCAAAGACTTGTTTTTGACCAAGGAACCTGATTGTATGACAAGGACAGTGACAAGGTGAATTTTTCAAACTAGACTAATGAGCTGAAAAGATCCACTAGATGGGGCTTAAAGTGACAAGGTTCGATGATTTTGACAAACCGTAACATGAACGTTTCCAATGACGAGGAAAGTTATCTATTTTGTGATATGCAATTTCCTAGGGAGTATCTATATGCATGCAACTTAGGATGACTATGACTAAGACATTTACCGTGACTAAGATGTATATGACACCTAATGATGGTAACTAAGACGTATATGAAACCTAATGATGCAAGGGTTTTGAGCAAGATTTACCAGTTTTATAATCCAAGGTTGATCCTAAAAACCTAAAGCAAATAATGACAATGATGTTTTGGACTCAGCTCGCAGTTTTTGATGTTTTCTGTTGACAGGAAAATGCGGTTTACCTAACAGTTGTGGTTCAGATTTTGACAGATGCAACTTTTAATAGTGCTTGTGGTGTTTCTGATAATTGCGATTTTTCCTATGACAAATGCGTTTTACCGATACACATGTGGCTCAAAAACTGACAGATGCGGTTTTTATGCACACATGCGACTCGTGATATGCAGACTATGAAAAGTGAACAATTTGACAGCCAGATGCAGATTTTCCCCTAACAGATGCGACTCGCTAATACATATGTGGAAATTAAACTGACAAATGCGACTCGGTTTTCTGACAGTTAAATTTTTCCCGAAAGTTGAAAATTTTCCCAAAAGTTGTTGATTGAATTTGTTTGTTTGATCAAAATTTTGACGAATACAGCAAAGAGAAAACACAGCAATCAATTTATTTTCAGTTTTTGTTTGATGGAAGGACTGTTAAGATTTGAAAAACAATTACAACCTAGATTTTAGGACAATACTTGTTGAATTCTTATTTGGATTTCTCCAGCTACGCATATTTATGGCGAATGATTAGTAGCTTGACCCCACTAGCTCCCCTCCACAACACTCACTTATATGGGGCAGCCAAGCTACTGTATCCATGAAACTCCCATGGAATACATTTCATTTCCACACATAAACTGTAAGAATATAAGATGGCTTCATAGGGCCGACCCTGCTGCGCCAACAAGTAGGTAGGATTTTGGTAACTCTACAACAAGGTGTTTAATAAGGGCATTCCATTCGTGGGACACTATCCAATGTCAGAATAGTGCGTGTGATTCGTGGGCTTTCCCCAAGAATCCACTTTTCTATACCGGCTGGAAGTCGCTTGGCTTTAGCGTGCTACCGGTCTGAGTCGTCTTGGGGTGAGTACTTTTTCCCACTAAGATAGGCACAAGTTCTAGAGTCAGCAACCATTTCTCTTACACCCAGGATCGCATGACTGTGCAAGGGGAGAGGATACTTGAGTGTACTGAATCGTAAGGGTTTACAAATACGTGCAAAGCACCAAGCAAAGAAGATAGTGGTTCTTTTTAATCCAAACGACAATTTTCTATCTATCAATCAGAAAATTCATTTTAATCCCACACGACGATTATCTATCTACCAAACAAAATCTTGCTTAAATAAATGAATTAACACAAAGGAATTAGGTCCTACATGCAAATTCATTAGTAGTTCATTGTTCTTCAGCTTTCGTCCTGCAGAAAATTGTCTTAGGTTTTTAAATGACTTCTATGCTTCGTCTTGCAAACACTATATTATTCCTCCTTAACACAACTGAAACAAACATTAGTGAAAAACAAAAATATGGATGCACAGAAATCGATAAAAAAATGAAAAAAATTTACCAGCCAGATGCGGCTTTTGGAGCCACATATGCGGTTCGACTATTGACGGGTGGATGCGGTTCACAAAGTTTGTTGACAGGCGGATGCAGTTCGCAAATTTTGTTGATAGGCGGATGCGGTTCGTGACTTCGCGGATGCGAATTTTTATGACAGATGCGTCGCTAGTTTTCATAGATACACTTTGGAACTACAGATGCGTCATTTTTCAGAACAGATGTGGTGCACCGTATGGAAAACCTGCAAAAAAAATAGAAAACGAAAAAATGGAAAGACAAAAATATGTGCGGATTTTGAAGCGTGTTTCACATCGGGTTCACCAAATGTAACATCATATTTTCTGCAAACTAGAATAACAAAGTTAAATCTTAATCTAAACAATAATCTAAAATCTAACAACAAAGAATGAATAAATAAACTAAACAAAACTTAAACAATTTAATGGAAAGCTCTCATCGAATAATGTTCACCCCTTCGAATTATCTTAATTGTTCTTCTCCATTTTGCCTTTTCAGTATTCTTGCCCTCATATTTCTGTGTTTGAATGCAAGTATAGCTTTGTCGAGTGTCTAAGCAAAATATCAAAGAATAGTCTCTTCTCAAAAGTGTATGATTTCGGGAGGAGGAATAATGATAATGACAGACCATTTTATAGATTTTGGGTTTTCGAACGATTGACTCAGATTGAAAGAGAGATCGACGGATGAGATTGATGAATGCCATGCAATGTGAGTTTTGTCTCAGATAGAACGTGAGTTAGAATGCGAGTTGGAACACGAGTTCAGGAAAGAGTGAAGATAGAGACTAATTTAGAACATGAGTTAGAACACAAGTTTAGATCTTAATCTCCAAAAATAGAAGAAATAGACTTTGTATGCAAAAGCCAAAGTTGGAACTAGAAGACTAATGCATTCGAATGCAAACAGGAGTTGGAACTAATTAATCGACTAGTTGTAACGGAGAGTCTTCTCGCAGAGATAAACTGGTGTTGAATTCAGAGATAATTGGAGAACTAAAAATAGATCTCGAGTCAGAAGGTGAGTGAATGACTTAGATAACTGAATGATAGAAGAATGTGACATAAATAATTAAATATGAATTAAATGTTAATTTAATTCAACATTAAAAAATAAGAGACTTTAATTAAATAAATAAAGTAATTTATTTAATTTGACTTTTGGAAAGGATAATATAAATAATTAAATAATAAATATTTAATTATAGATAAAGGGGTTAAATGAATAATTAAATAAAGATATTTAATTATAGTTAGAAAAGTATGATAAAGGGGGGTAATTAAATAATAAATTATTTAATTGATAGATAAAGGGGGAAGAATTAATTAGTTCGCAACATAATTAAATAAATATGATTTGTTTAATTAATCAAGTTGCATAAAGGGTGATAATGAATTAATGAATTAATTAAAAATGAGTATTTAATTAATAGAGGAAATATGTGTTAGAAAGGTTAATTAAATAATTAACATTATTTAATCATGACCATGGATAATAGAAAATTATGTCAAAAGTGGTGTACTCGCAGGCCTAGACCAATTTTCGGTATCTACAGCTCCCAAAGTAGAAACTATAAATTCAAAAGAAAATAAAATAAAGTTCAATTGTAGCTACTTGCAACATTCTGATCATAATTCAAAAATGAAATTTAAACAAGCCCTTGAGGCAAATCGAACTATAACAACCTTCAACTATATAAATAGCCTAATAAAATAATAGTAAAATTATGCATTGCTAACGCATAATAAAATAAAACATTGATGCTGGAGCATCCAGTGGTGTAAGGGTAATCCTACATCACCCAAAAATATATTTACTTTCATTTAGAGTTTTGTATATGTTTTTTCATTTCTGGATACCCTTTTCGTCGAAGAAGAATTCTCAGCTTTCAGAACTGCTTTTCTGCTCGACTGCTATTTTTAGCAGGTATGATTTTGAAGGCGTGAAGAGACAAAAATTTAAGGGAAGCTTCAGGACAAAATAATAAACATTTTGGTGAAAGAATCAGGCGAAGATCATTCCCGGTTCAAAAGTTATTCAAATTTTAGTTTCTACTTTTTGCCCTACAAAATCTTCGGAGCTAATTTTGAGGGACTTAAAGGCTCCGGATGGGCCCGAAAATTGGCAGAAAACGAAAGTGGTTAGCTTTTAGGCCCCACTTTCCAGCACTTCATTTTCGCAAGACCTTTCCGAATAGGTATTATCATTGAAGATCCGACGGTTAGATCTTGAGTTAGGGCTTCTGAAAGTTTGTGCATAATTAGAATGTTGTTTTTGGCTCCAAATGAAGGAAATGGGGCTATTTATGAGGTAGTTTTTGATTTTTGTGGTAGTTTTTGGGAAAAGAAGATCGCATGCTGTGGATAGGGGAATTTCTGTAGTTTCTTTCTATAATTTGCATGTATTGCAGAACTCAATGATTTGAGATCCTCTGCATGTAAGATTTTCATTTTTGAAAATAATAAGGATCTCAGTTTTCTGTGTGATTTTCTGTGTCTCGGGTGCACCCTTATCAAACATCAATTAGAAATTACCAATAATTCAAATTTCAATAATAAAATTTTCACTTCACAAGCACCATGTGACTTGATAAGCCACCTAAGGGGAGGAGGGGAATGGTGGTTCTCTAACCACATAAGTATAATAGCTTGCAATAACTAGTGATCCCTGACCACATAAATATGAATAATTGGTGGTCCCTGACCACATGAAGATAAATAATTGGTGGTTCTTGACCACATAAATATGAATAACTAGTGATCCCTGACCACATAAGTATGTATCACTGGTGGTCCTTGACCACATGAATATGTATAAATGGTGGTCCCTTACCACATAAATATGAATTAGTGGTGGTCCCTAACCACATGAAAATAAATAACTAGTGGTCCCTGACCACATAAATATGAATCACTGGTGGTCCATGTAATTCCATCATTTACCCTTGGGCTATAAATATCAAGGAATAGGTTTGCACTATGAACCAACAAGTGTGGCTCTCATATGTGGTGGAGCAGGCCACAGTCAATGTCCATAAGAGGATTACAATGACTCAACATAGATCCTTTATCAGGATTAGGGACAATTCCCTGAGCTCGTAATTTCCTGATGGGAGAGCATGTGCCTTTCAACAACTATTTACATTAGCTGGCATCTCACTCTCGTAAGGGGGGAACCAAACATTAGGGGTACATATTTAACATACAAATAAGACTAACACGAAGGAATACATCACATTTCATTTAATAAGGACACTTATACACTTAACACATTTACATAAACTCACAATTAACTAGCTTACATAAAGGCCATCTCAAAGGGTACGCATAGGGGATCGTACTAGATGTCCACCACCCTTATCCCAAGTCAGATACCCTGTATCTCGTACTTGAGGCACAACACATATAATGGTTTCCACATGTCAAATCACATCACCGTCGAGAATTCTATCACTTCATTCATATAAGCCAAAGATACACAACATACACTTACTTTTACCACTTGGTCTATCCACAACACACAACATAAGTACAGTTTTGGGGTATTAGCATCCACAGGGAATGCAAAATAACTTCATTTCCAATTTTCATCTTTTTAAAGCAACAAACCCTTTCCTTACACATACTTAAACCAAAAAATATTACATTCTCCCAAATGACAAACACATTCATGTTAAAAAATCTTCTCAAACAAAGATACTCAAGACTCAAAAATGATATAGAAAACATAATCCAATTTATTAGCACCACCAACACCACATTCCTTTCACTAAGAATTTACTTAGCCATGCATTTAATGTTGCATCTCTAAATATGATATAATGAGTTAAAATTTATATGGCTCCCTATAACTAATAACACAATTGAGAATCCTTAAGTCTCATCAATATATTGCTATCATAACACACATGTCATCTTGCATTCTAGCCATATCATTGAATGGAAGAAAAACATAGATTCAAAATTTAACAATGCAAGGTTTACTAAAGCATTCATTCCCTCCTACCATTTTCATCTATTTACTAGATGCATATTATTCTACTGTCTTGTTTTACCTCAATATTAATTGAATCTATGCACAAGGTCACACAGACATCCTAAGGTAGGAATGTAGTTTTGGGACCGAGGCCTTTCACTCAATGATTCGTCCTAATCAAATATCTTCCATTTATATTCATAATATATCTTTACACAAAAGGTGCATTCAATGGATCTCAAGGAAACATGCCCTATTTGGAAATACTTCATTTTAATACACACAAGGAAGAATTGTAATTTCAAATCACCCCAAGACACCTAGATTTAGAAATAATAATTATAATGTTGTACACATAGTTATCTTTGATAAGTTCGTTATAGGGTAGTATCATAAGTGTCAATGATAATGACAACTCCATAAATAATTAAACAAAAATACAAGGCCACTAATAGATATTTCAATTACAAAGATTTAAATTCTTATGGGTCACTCAAATGTTATTGTCCTAATGCACTTCAAAAATTTCATTCACCTTAATCAATACAATTTCCAACTAATATCATATCATATTTTAATTTGTGGTAGTTAGCTAAGGTCTAGTACACACACTTTCAGATAGGTTATTTAGGGTGGTTTAAATTATAACATTCCCTATTCCAAATTTGATAGTCCATTTTCCTTTAAGGTGATAACTTTCACCTGTATATATTGTTCCCTAAATGAGTGCTAGTCAATGGTATAGAAACACACAACATTAGTGTAAGGTTTTGCGTGCCAAATTTAATGTCCCTTGTTAATATCAATTTTTTTTATCACTTAATTTATCATAAACCACACATAAATTCATTACTAAATTTCAAAATAAAATAATTGATTAAACAATACTAGAGACACCGACTCTTTCAAGTTCAACACTTTCTCGATTAGGTTGTTCTTTTTTGGGTACATACTACATGTTAACTATAACCCATATCATTCCCAAAGTACCAAGTGTTGCAAACCTGGCTCTGATACCAAATGTAATGCCTAAAATTTTTACACTAAAATACAAGGACAAAACACAAATTTTCAAATTTCGACCACAAACAGTAATATAATTCCCAAAACTACTTCCTACACATGTACCTCATGAAAGCCTAACAAACATTAGACCAATAATTAATAAAGACTTTGGTCATCAACTCAATTGAATTGGCAATCATTGTCCAGTTTCAAATGGAAATATATAATCCACATCACCAAGGTGGGGTTGATTAGTTCCACTAACTCATCAATAAACACAAACTTAGTTCAAGTCACAAGTTATGCAAATAATATATATAGTAACTTTAAATATTTAATAAGAGGAAAAACCTAAGGGTCGGACCTAATTCATCGAGGGCTCGTCTCTGATGGCCTTTCCTACGTATGTATTTTGCAGAGGAACCGTAGTTTGACGCTAGAATTCAACCATCTCCCACATGGTTGGATAACAAGGAATACAATCACAAGGTTAAAAAGATAGCTTAACATCAACTTCAAACTCAAACCACTAACACCTCTCTACACTGTAATAATAGGTAGTAATAGTTCAAGGTCAAGGGTTACGACTGGACCCACATATATGATCTCCCAAGAATTCTCTAAAACAACTAAGTAACACACACAATCCTCATCAACAACCAAACTCAATATTAGTTTAACCATTCTAATACACACTTGGTATGATAATAAGTCGATTATAATAAAACCACACTTACAGTCACAAGCACCTATATAATGTTTACTTTAATACATGACCTCTCTAAGTAATAATTTACAATCACAAGCACCTAATACTATTTTGGATACTTGAAGTTCTTAGGATTATAACCACACTCATTCTAATTCTAATATGAGATTCTATCTAGAGTTTAACATACATCCCTTATACACATGGGTATCAATTATTAAACATTTTGGACAACAATTATATCATGCCTTAATATCTCTAACCCACACTATAAAGGAAAGAACTTTATAAGAATAAGGATTGTCAACAATGCCTAACAAGTTAGGACTTGACTTGACTAACAATACATGCATACTGCAAGAGATGGATTTGTACCATTACATATTGATCCATATGGTATAATTTTGATAACTCTGAGTCAATTTAATGGATGGAAATAAAATTTCTTTAAAAATAATAAATATATATAAATAAGAGTCAAGTCCCATATTACTTTTCAATTTTTGATCTACTATTTTGTAGAAAAATATGGCAGCATTCAAATGATCATAGCTTTCATATTACTAAGCCAAATTTAAAAATTCAAAATGTTCTAGAATTGTGGATGAATGAAAGACAAAACCCAGAATTACTTTTGCAAAAATTGCAACTATGCATGAGCAGTTTTTTCTCCAACACAACACTCTAGTTCACCCAAAACAACAATAGTTGACAATAAAAATATCTTAATTCATTTCAACATACACAATTTTATTACTCATATCAAATTAAACTATACACAAAGGCTAAATATTAATACATAGAGCACATAAAATAAATACTCAAATGAGTGCCTTATTTCATATTTTGTTGCAAATGTTTAAATCATTAAATGTTATTTTTTTTGTTGTCATTAAATGATATTGTATTGAAATATTTTATTGCATAGAAGAATTTTGGGGTTTTAGCATAAAAAAGATAACATTACTACTTTTCTTTGAATACTGATAGTATTTTATTTTATCTATTTATCTATTTATATTTATGTACAAAATCTAATAACAAATATATAATCGAGAGCATGCTCCAATAATTGATCAATGATTAGCGATAATAAGTAATAACTAAATTAAATCTAGGATTTACCACACCACTATTTGTTGTTGCTATTTTTTTTAATCCTGTTTTCACCTATCAAATTTTTCCTTTTGGTCAATTGGATATAATCATTTTATCCTACCACACAATGACATTAATGTATTTAATGGTAAATGAGCATGACACTAGAGTCCATTTTTCTTGCATTGATTTCATGTACATTTTATTTTGTTGCTCTCTCTCTCTCTGCTCCTTACATTGATATAGCTAGAAGTATTTATGCACAGGATTTCGTTCAAGGCTGCATACACCATTGGCTTGGTGCAAGGGTTAAGCTCTATTGTTCCCTTAGAAAAATCATTTTAGTTAGATGGTGGAACAACAACGAGGAAAATAATATATATGCCTTTCTTTGAGAAGACTGTATCATCAACAGAGAAATTGAAAGGCACAGAACAAATCCTTGTAAGGTTTCCTAATCTCGTGTTCAAGCTCCTTTAAAGGATAAATGAACATGGGTTGCAAGGGAAAATAATAATAATCCTTTAAAACATTGTCAAATTTAATCATCGATTCTTGAGCAAGGGTTTAGGAGGGTATTTGAACAAATGTAACATAAGTTTAAAATGTTGACACATACGAAAAAATAATTTTGATAGAATAATGTTGGCACCAATGCAATTATGTTGGAAATATTTAATGCTCATGAGCCTCGTGCTCATCCGTTAGACACCCTGCAGCCCTCACCTACCCGTCAGGAGCCTTTCTGGTTTTGGGGATCATCCCTGCAGCTGCTGACAGCTCCAAAATTAAATGTGGTAGCTGATTTTGAATTTGCAATTTATGATGGTAGGTAATTTCAAATTTTGAGAGGGAATGTTTTGTGAAGATAAAAGGAATGAAGGAAGCAAGTTCTATCAGTTGGGGAATGTTCATTTTTTTTGCAGCATTCTGTGTGTGAAGATTTTTTGTGTGAGCTTCCAGAAGCTCTTGAACAACAACAACTATTTGTGTTTGTAAGAGAGCAGTGATTGCTCTAGGTCGAGCTCTACGTAGCTCTTAACAATGAGCTCCCAGGAGATCCTGAAGTTTGACAGTTTGGTTGAGCAGCGCTCCTAGCAAGTCTATAATTTGTAGTTTAAGTTTAGTTTTCTGACTTTTTAAGCTTTTTGTATTTGTCATTTCCAATTTAATGAAAAGGAACGAATGTTGCATGTCTCCTTGTGCTTCCACATTTTAAGTTTGTGTATTCCCAACTGATTGGGAAACATAACAACAGTTTTGTGTTTACATTTTGTTGGCTCATTTTAGTTCATTTAAATTTTCGACATGGTATCAGAGTTATAGGCCCCATTTCCATGTGAGTTAGGGCATTTATTTTTTCTGGGTATTCAAGTTTTTCCTATAGGAGACATGGTTGGAGATGAAGGAAAGAGTTAGAAATAGCCACCATCTTTTAATGGACAAAATTATGATGTATGGGCAAAGAAGATGAAGACCATAATGGTTGTAAATGATTTGTGAGATTTTTTAATAAATGGGTTTATGGATGTCACTGACCCAGCTCAGTATGCAGCTCTCACAAACAACCAGAAGACCCAGTTGAAGGAGAAAAGGAAGAAAGATGCTAAGGCATTGAGTTTGATAGAAGTAGCCTTGACAGAGGCCATTTTTCTTAGAATAGCAACAACTAAGTATGTGAAGGAAGCTTGGGAAATGCTCCAAACCGGCTACAAAGGGATTGATAAAGTCAGATCGATGAAGCTCCAGTTACTTCGAAGAGAGTTCGAGGTTATTGAAATGAAGGAAAGTGAGTCTATTTCAGACTTTCACACAAGGTTCTCAGGTTTGTTAAACCAGTTGAGACAAAATGGAGAAATAATGGAGGAGCAAAAGATTGTTGAAAAAATCCTCAAATGTCTTCCCACGAGGTATAATGCACTTGTCATTACTATTGAAGAGGCGGAGGACCTCTCTACTTTGATGATGGATGAGTTGATGGGTTCCCTCCAAACCCATGAGTAGTGCCTAAATAGGTATGCTACTTCTTCCCAAGAGAAATCTTTTAAAGCTCAGTCAAATGCAAGAGGAAGGTGGAGAGGTAGAAACAACTCCCGAAGAGGTCGTGGCAGATCCAAACAAGGAAATGTTGGAGGAGAAAGCTCAGGATGAGCAAACAACCAAGAGGGAGTGAGCAGCTCGCAGACCAAATCCCAAACAGGTATGAAGAACAAAATTTCGAGTGGGAGACATGACAAGAGAAATGTTGAGTGCTACTATTGTCATAAATTTGGGAATTATGCTAGTGAGTGCTGGAAAAAGTATGGTAATCAGTCAATAAAAAATGAAAATGTGGTTGATTTGAATGTGGTTGAAGGATATCAATCCACAACCTTCATCATGTGCAACATTGGTGAAGAAGGCAGCCCCGAAGGCTGGTATTTGGACAATGGTTGCAGTAACCACATGAGTGGTAATGAAAGTCTTTTTTATTTTATTGATAAGAATGTTAAATCAGAAATTAGAATGGGGAAGAATGGAGTAGTTCCAGTGAAGGGAAAATGATCTATTATGATCCGCACCAAGCAAGGTGAGAAGAAGGAGGTTCAAAATGTATTTTTTGCACCTAGGTTAAAGCATAACCTCATGAGTGTTGGATAGTTGATCCAAAATGGATACAAAGTGTTGATGGAGAAGGGCCAATGCATCATTTATGACAAGAATGAGAGGATGAAGGTGTTTTCAATAGTTCAAATGACAAAGAACCATATTTTTCCATTGAAGATTGAGACGTGTTTCTCATCTCAGTCTATTGCTACACCTCTCATGAATGGAAAATGTACAGTAGTACATTCAGTAGCCCTCCGGAGCTCTATTGAAGACCCCTCCAAGCTATGGTATCTCAGTTATGGACACTTAGACTTTTCTAGTCTGAGTATTTTGTTCAAGAATAGAATGGTTGATGGTTTGCCAAGAATAGTAGAGCCTAATGTTAGGTGTGAGGCTTGCATTTTGGGCAAGCAACATAGGCAGCCCTATCAATTGGGAAAATCTACAAGGGCAAGAGCACCATTGGAGCTGGTGCATATGGATTTGGTAGGCCCTATTCAAATCACATATATTTGTAATAGTAGATTTTTTATGACCTTCATTGATGATTTCAGCCGTAAGACATGATTTATTTCTTGCGGCATAAGTATGAAGCTTTTGATATGTTTTTGTTGTTTAAAGCCCAGGCTGAAAAGGAGAGTGGACACTTCATCAAAGGTCCTAAGGTCAGATCGAGGAGGAGAGTATACCTCCAATAATTTTATGAATTTTTTCAAGAAAAATGGCATCAAGAAGGAGCTTACAACTAGTTATACTTCGTAGCAAAATGGAGTGGCTGAGAGAAAGAATAGGACCATCGTGGAGATGGAAAGGAGCATGATGAAAGCAAAGGGACTCTCGACTGGATATTCGGGAGAAGTTGTAGCAACATATGCCTATTTGATTAATAGAAGATCAACAAAGGCGGTTCATGAAAAAATACCACAAGAGGCATGGACGAAACACAAGTGGACAATTGAGCACTTGAGAGTGTTTAGGTGTGTGCCATATGCACTTGTTCCAAAAGAGAACAGGAAAAAATTGGATGACAAGGGTGAGAAGTGCATCTTCATAGGCTATAGTTAAGAGTACAAAGCCTATAGGTTGTACAACCCGATCACCAAGAAAATTATCATTAGTAGAGACGTGGAGTTCTTAGAGGATGAGTCATGGGATGGATTGATAGATCCTGAAAGCTCCCAACAGCTCCTAAGAGTTTAGGAAGATGACGAAGATGAAAATTAAGATTAGCAATATCTTGCAGTAGTAGAAACAGTTGGCTCTCAACAACTCCTGAGAGCTCCTAAAGCAAATAGGCAATTCAACAGACTGCCACAGAATTCCATTGGACAGAGTTCTAGTCGGTTCCTGATAGCTCCTGAAGCTGGAAGAAAGTCAGGAAGATAGTAACAATCAGCCAGAGACTTGGCCGCAAAAAGCTCATAACACCTCTTGAGAGCTCCTGAAGTGAGCAGACCAAAAGACAAGCAACCAAAGGCAGCCAAAAGATTGGCTCCTGAGAGCTCCTGAACCAACCTGTTCAATAGAGTAGCAGTAGTAGTGAAATTTAAGACCCCACACTCGTCTCCCTAATGCCAAAGAAGACCAAGAGTCTAAGGGAGATCTACCAAGATGAAAGTATGATGAAGAGTTTGATGAAAACATGAATTTTGCATTATTTTCTCATAGTGATCTGATTTATTTTGAGGATGTTGTGAAAGAGTTGAAATGGTGTGAGGCCATGGATGAGGAAATATATGCAATAGAGAGGAACAACACATGGGAGTTAATTAATTTTCTTCCCAATAAGCAAGTTATTGGGTTGAAATGGGTCTACAAGACCAAGTGCAATGCCAAAGGAAGGATAGAGAGGCACAAAGCATGTTTGGTGGTCAAGGGGTACAAACAACAGTTTGAGAGAGATTATGATGAGACATATGCCCTTTTTGCAAGGATGGAGACCGTACAAGCAGTCATAGCAATTGCAGCATAGCACAGATGGAAGGTGTTTCAAATGGACGTGAAGTCCGCTTTCCTAAATGGAGTGTTGAAAGAGGAAGTTTATGTGGAGCAACTATTTGGAGATGAAGTTCTAAGTCAAGAACACAAGGTATATAGGCTCCTAAAGGCTCTTTATGGGCTAAAGCAAACTCCACAAGCATGGTACAATGGGATTGACTCATATTTGATGAGCAATGGGGTTAGAAAAAGTGATGGTGAGCCCACTCTTTACATCAAGGCAACAAATGGTAATATTTTGATTGTTGTCTTGTATGTTGATGATTTAGTTTTTATTGGGGATGATGATTTCCTCATTGCTGATTTTAAAAAGGCCATAAAAAGAGAGTTTGAAATGATGGATTTAGGTCTCTTGAGATACTTTCTAGGCATAGAAATAAAACAAATGCATGATGGTGTTTTTATCTCTCAAGAGAAATATGCAAATGAGATCTTGAAGAGATTTAGAATGCTTGAGAGCAAGCCTGCACCAACACCAACGGCCATAAGTCTTAAGTTGAGGAAGGAAGATTGCAACAACAATGTGGATCTGACCATGTTTAAAAGTTTGGTTGGAATTTTGATGTACTTGACTGCAACTAGGGCGGATATAATGCATGGAGTGAGTCTTATTTCCAGATTTATGGAGACTCCAAGAGACACCCATTAGCAAGCAGGTAACAGGATCTTGAGGCACATGAATGGAACCAAAGGATATGGTGTGTTGTACACAATAGCAAAAGAGTTTGGGTTGGTTGGATACACGAACATCAATTGGGCAGGAAGTTTGGATGATAGGAAGAGCACATCGGGCTATGTGTTTCATTTGGGTTCGGGAGCCATCTCATGGTCTTCCAAGAAGAAACCTATAGTTCCCCTATCAACAGCAGAGGTTGAGTATATAGCAGCAAATACAACAACATGTCAAGCTATTTGGTTGAAAAAAATAATGGCAAATTTGAGAGAAGAACAAGAGGATGGAACAACAATCTTTTGTGATAATGTTTCATCGATAGCCTTGACGAAAAATCCTTTGTTTCATGGAAGAAGCAAGCACATTGAAATAAGGTATCATTTCATTAATGAATTGGTTGAGAATGGTGAAATTAAAATGAAGTTTTGCAGGTTTGAGCAACAGCTAGCAGACATATTCACCAAGCCATTGAGCAAGGACAATTTTGAGCGTCTAAGGAGCAGATTGGGTGTTATTGATTTGGATTAGGATTGATCTTTTTTCTTTGTCGACTTAGGACCAAGGGGAAGTGTTGGAAATATTTAATGCTCCTAAGCCTCCTGCTCATTCGTAAGAGCCCCTGCAGCCCTCACCTACCCGTCAGGAGCCTTTCTTATTTTGGGGATCATCCCTGCAGCTCCTAACAACTTCATAATTAAATCTAGTAGCTGATTTTGAATTTTGAATTTATGGTGGTAGGTAATTTCGAATTTTGAGAGGGAAATTTTTGTGAAGACAAAAGGAATGAAGGTATCAAGTTATGTCAGTTGGGGAATTTTCATTTTTTGCAGTAACAGTCTGTGTGTGAAGATTTTTTGTGTGAGCTTCTAAAAGCTCTTGAACAACAACATTTGTTTGTGATTGTAAGAGAGCAGTGATTTCTCCAGGTCAAGCTCTGTGTAGCTCTTGACAGTGAGCTCCCAGGAGCTCCTGAAGTTTGGTAGTCTGGTTGAGCAGCGCTCCCAACAAGTTTGTAATTTGTAGCTTAAGTTTAGTTTTTTGAGTTTCTATGCTTTCTATATTTGTCATTTCTAGTTTAATGAAAATGAATGAATGTTGCATGTCTCCTTGTGCTTTCGCATTTTAATTTTGTGTACTCCTAGTTGATTGGGAAACAAAACAACAATTATGTGCTTGCATTTTGTTGGCTCATTTTAATACATTTAAATTTCTGACAGATTATAAATCTAAGAAAATAAATCTTGTGAGAGTTGTTGTTAGGTAGACAAATTATTTTATTTTCTTCAGAATTACTGACAGAATAATTTATTTTGAGAGGGAACATGATAATATTGACTTGTTCTTGTATTTAAGAACTAATCTACCGAATTGGATTTTTTTTTATTATATACTTCCAAATTCCATCAATATTGCAAGGGCTTTCCTTCTACTGGGAGATATTCAATTAAAAACTATAGTAGCTAGAAGCTATAGACTATGGAATATTAAAAAACAAGAATTATTTGTCATTTATTTAATTATATTACAACTAACCTTGTCGTTGTTCATTATATGTAATCCGAGCAGGTTTCTTATTCCATGGGAAAAAGGCTCTCAATAAAATATAAACAAGTTAAATGTAATACCCCTCCGTTTTGATTCTTGTTCAAATTGCTTTATGCTATGTTTGGTTGCAATTACTTTGAGACTGGATACATTTTGTTATGATGTTTTGATTGTTACTATTGAGTGACAACTATTATTGTGGGATGTAATTATCTGATTTTGTTTCACATGCATTATGGATTAATGATATTGTTGAGTTAACATGAGATGTTATTATGAGATTACTGTATTATGATGGAAGTGCCAGTTTCGATGAGTGTATTGGTGAAGAGGATGGTTTCGCATCACTCGCTTGCGAGCGCCCTACGAATCTGTAATTTCTTCTTCACGGTGTGTATTGTATGCTGGATATATTGTATGATGTTGTTTACTTGGTTGCAGGATTGCAGGTACATGACATCGACTCCACCTGGCTTCACAGGTTTGAGCGTGTCAATCCAACGGTTAAGTTGAACAGGAGATAGTAGCTAGGTAACATGTGTCAAGTTTACACCCTAGCCTTAGTGTGTCGTCAGTTGTGTGTGTCGAGTCATTGTCTATCTTGCTTTAATGTTATTTAATTATGAAGGATTATTGATTTGGAAATAGAAATTTAGAATAATTGCATTTAAATCATGTTGATGGTTATTTAATTTAAATAATGCAATGTGGATAAAAGTTTATATTTAAATTAATTAATTATATTTAAATTATTTAATTAATTAAATTTAATCCAAAGGGGTTGAATTTAGTTATTAAATAATTAGATTAATTAATTAAATGTGATACAAGAGAATGAAATGAAATAAAAGAATTAAATTTGGAATTTAATTTTAGCGTCCTGAAATTAAGTG